>MUZH01003878.1:0-27899 GCA_003012965.1 Juglanconis oblonga | reverse complement strand
CCCCGGAACCCACCCTCCTCCTCCGGTGGCGGCCCGGTCTTCCTCCTATCCTCGCGCACCTCGTCGCTCGCATCCCACAAGTTCGTCAGCTCCATCATCTCACAAAACGCCCTCGTCTGCGGGTTCGTGTACTCCCGCGGCTGCACCCCGCTGTGCAGGCTCCACAGCTCCTCGCCAGCCTCGGTCGTGAGCGCGGGCGCGGTCTGCGCGAAGTTGTGCGGGACATCGAGGCGGCCCTCGGACACGATGTTCGCCTCGACCCACTCCCGCTCCTGTTGGATCAGCGGGCGGTAGGCCTCCTCGCCCTCGTCGGCCGGGACGGCGGCGCTGCGGTCGCCGATCGTGAGATGAGAGTGGAAGGCGCGGGTGATGGCGAGCCATTCCGGGTCGTACTGGAGGGGGTAGCGCGTATTTGGGTGGGTGGCGGCTGCGGAAGGGGGGTATTTGTCGAGGTGGGAGGGGTCGACGGGGTGCAGGTCGCAGACTTGGAGGAAGTCGCGCTTGGGCTCGCATTTGTTGAGCGCGAGGAAGCGGACCTGGGTGTTGGTTATGGTCGGCGGGACGGGTTGGCCAGGGGTTCCCTTGGGGCCGGTGTCTTTGGGCTTGAGGAAGGAAGCGGGAAGTTGTGCGCGGAGGTCGTCGGGCACGGCGGTGCTGGGTGCTGTTGCGGTCACGTCCTCTGTAGCGGCGGTTTCGTCTTTGTCCTTTGCGGGAGTCGGCTGGTCGTCGTCATCATCCATGTCCAGGGCCAGGTCGATCTCGTTGGGGTCGACAACGGTATTGTCCGCCGTCTGCGCGGCCTCTGGTGCTCCGCCGAGCTGTTCGGTCCGCGCCATCTCCTCGCCCTTATCACCCTGCCCGGGAGGAGGATAGCTCTTGACAGCCGTGAACTTCCAGTGCATATGTGCCGAGAACCAGTACGCGGGCCTCAACCGATCCATGACATACTCCGCGGCCCTGCTACCCAACGATCCATCCAGACTCTCCTGCTTCCACATCGGCCGCAGGCGATACAACTGCTCCACATCGCCATGCTTCTCGACGCCCCGAGGCCAGTCATGGCTCAGCCCGACATCGACCTGCTCGCGAATCTGCAGCAGCTTGCGCACGTCAAACTCCCTGACATGGTAAAAACTTTTCACATCCCCCCGGCCAAACGGCAACCTCTCGCCATGCGCCTTGCGATAATCGAACCCCTTCCAGATGCCACTCAGCCCCGCGATCCGCAACGGGCCCACACGCACCACGTTCGCCGCGCCCAGGTAGTAGATGTTGGGCGCGACCCAGCCGCCGTAGTACAGCTCCCACAGGTACGCGGCGGCCTCGTGGTTGCCGGCGATGAAGATGGTCAGGTAAGGCGCGGTGCGGGCGCCGCTGTAGTACTCGTGGAAGTCGCCCAGCACGCGGTACTTGGCGGGGACCGACATCACCTCGACGTCGTGGCCGTTGCGCGTGGATTGGAAGTCGCCGCAGATAATGAGCAGGTCGACGCCGGGCCAGCCGCGCGCTTGGCAGGCGGCGGCTACGGCGGCGTAGATGGGGTTGAGGGCGCCGTGGCCCTGTGGTGGGGGTTAACTTGGGGGGGTTTTGAGAGTATAATGGGATGGGTGACTTACACAGCCCTCAATGGCGACTCTGACACCTTCTCTTGTGAGGAGGGTTGGGTTCGGTGTCTCTGCCATTGTGGCGAGTTGAGGCGTGAGCTTCCAGGGTCGAAAATTCCGGCGTTATGTACCCTGAGCGGAAGAGTTCAACCAATTGACTTGCAAGGCAGATCCAGTGTATATACAAGAGGCGGGCCTGTGGGTGAAAAGGGGGTCTATGTCTTGACGGACCCAGGCAATGGCTTTCAGGTGTGCAGTTGATGTTGTGAAGTTCTAAGTGTTGCATGTGGGTGGTTGAGCGGATGGTGGGGCAGCAGGGATCCAAGGTCAGTGAAGAGGACGAAGCCCCCCACCCCCCCTCCGGACCAGTCGCCCTTAGAAAGTACAGTGACACATAACTACCTAGGTATCTTCAGCTCCAGTTCACAAAGTACTCGACACAAGAATTATATAATCCATATATATTTCATAGACCCAAACTCTTCAGGCGTTCACCATCCTGTTTGTTTTTCGACCAGAGTCCTGGCCAACCCGCATGTGATATATGATATAATACAATTAATTCGGTACCAGAGACCTCTCTGCTCCTGTCAGAAAACACCTGGCTTTATGAATTTGTATATCACACTAAGGAATTAATTCATGACTCTAACGTAGATAGTCCAGTCCAGACAGGCCAGTAAGAAGTAGGACTTCACATAAGAGTACCCGTACAGGTTCTGTATGGATTCCCAGTGGGAGCCCTACGTAAATACACAAATGAAAAATTATTCAGAGAATTAAGTCGCGTTTACGTGACTCTAGTAGAGGGCGGATACACTCTTCGACAGCAGAGCCACGATGATGGGGGAAGTTCCAGTGCATATTTCAACAGGCAGATCCAGGTTTGATTTTATTTCTCATATCAGCGGCATTTACCTAACCCGTGACCTGGGTCTCTACCTCCCCGTTAGAGTTAGACGAGTCTGCGTCTTCTTGGTACACATCGTACTTATAACTGCTCCCAGTATGATCATCCCGCAGCCCCTTCTGACCTTTGCCGTAGATCTTTTCCCGGGCAGTCAATTGCTCATCCAAGGGCTCGGGATATAGCCCCCGCCTCCTCAGCTCGGGAATAAGCAGGTCTACGACTTCCTCGAACGTCCCCGGGGTGGTCACATAGCTAATATTGAAGCCGTCGACGTCTGCCTCCTTGATCCAAGCCTCCATCGCGTCCGCGACCGTCTGCGGACTTCCAATGGAGACCGGCCCTAGACCACCAATGCAGGCCTTCTGCGCAACCACTCTCGGCGTCCACTTAGGCACCTCCTCGCTCGGCGTGGTGAAACTCTCCAAAATACTCCGCACCTTGTGAGCCTCAACTGAATCCGCCTCGGTGATCTCCTGGTCCAGCGGAATTTTCGAGATGTCGATGCCGGTCCACCCGCTGAACAGTACAAGCCCTCCGATGACCGAGGCGTACTTCTTCAGCTCCTCATGCTTCTGATGCGCCTCCTCATCCGTCTTCCCGACGATGGGCGTAAAGGTTGCGAAGAATTTGAGCGAGCGGGGATCACGGCCCTTTGCGGCTGCGAGCTCGCGAATCTTCTGCACCTTGGGCTTCAGCACAGAGGCCGAGTGCGAGCTCACGAAGATTGCCTCGGCGTGCGTTGCCGCAAAGGATGAGCCTGCGGAAGATGTCCCTGCTTGGAATAGGAAGGGCGTTCTCTGTGGTGACGGATCGACGATGTGTCTGGTATCGAGGTTGTAGTATTTCCCGTGGTGATGAATCGTCCGGATCTTGTCCGGGTCTGCGTAGCTGTCGTTCTCGGCATCGGGATTTATGGCCTCATCTGACCATGAACCTTCCCAGAGCCTGGTTGCAGTCAGCTATCGTCGTGTGATCGGGCAATGTTCCTCGAGTTTGGATACGAAGCATACTTATACAAGACCCGCAAGTACTCGTCGGCTTGACGATACCGCTCATCGTGGTCAATGGGGTTGTCGAGTCCTATAGCCTTGAATGCAGCCTTCTTCCACCCTGTGACAATGTTCCAGCCAATTCGGCCCTGTGTGAAATGGTCCAGTGTCGAAAACCGTTTCGCCAGCAAGAATGGTGGCTCGAAGGACGTCGATGCCGTGATGCCGAAGGCCAGGTTTTTAGTCACCGCTGCCATTGCTGAGATAGGCTGTATACCTATGTTAGATCTTCACACATTTCCCGAGGTCGTCGACGTCAAGCCGGCTGAAACCCACAATATTTGGATCAGTCATGGGCCACTGAGCAGCCCTTCGGATGCAATTGTCGAGCGACCCTTCGTACGTGTCATAGCCGCCGTAAGTATCAGCGAGGAACAGAGCATTTATCCCTCCTCTTTCCAGAAGTTTGGCTAGTTCAATCCAGTACTCCAGGTTCCGTTTTGTCGCAGACTTGTCTTTGGGGTTCTGGGTATTGTAAGCCAACACCCTTTCTGTAGACCAGGCGAGAAATGCCGTAATTCAGTGCCCACCTTCCATTGCCCGGGAGACAAATGTCCGATCGTGGACATATCAAATGCGTTGAGCAATATGTGCTTCTTTCCATTGCCTAAGTCGTGGCCTCCCTTCCGAGGGTCGAGACTGTCTGTGCTTTCCGCCATGGTATAATTACCTTAGGTTAGGTAGGTAACTTGCTCGCCGGGGAGCCTCTCTTATTTTCAATACGATTCACAAGATTTCGCTTCCTCGAACATAAAAATGCCTAGGATGTCATGACTGTGAGAGTTCGTCAGATACAAACTTGTTTCTGAGCCCACAAGACTGGCCCCGTCGAAACAAGCGATTGCACCATCAAGACTGATGTGACTTCATTAAAGGAGGGGGATACGTCCTCCGAGTTTCGGATGCCGTAGCCTCGATAGTGGGACTTTGATAGGTAATAAAGTAGGATGTTGTCAATTCCCCTCATATGGTGTCATGCCGGATTAGAGCCGCCTGCCCTAGAACGCCTGCTGTATGGCCCGAGTACGCGAAAAAGGATTCAATTCACCCTCCAAATATCCCATGCGAGACCCACAGCAGGTCATTCCATACCAAATCGTCGTACTCTACAGGTATTCTGACGGTGGAAATACCATCACCTATTGGCCTCAGCAGACTACTCCAGTTGCTTCTCCATTCTTGGTGGTCGAGCTATCCTTCGCATTGTCAATGTTGACTGTGATGGAACCGGTATCTTCTTCAACCTTAGATCTGCGCATCCAAAGTCAGATATCAGCGAAACCTTGCACAGAGCGATTTGCCTGACTTACTCTTTGTGCCTCAGAACAAGGCGTATCGTGTGGGCTGTAATAATCAAGCATATAGCGTTCGCGAGTGTGAACGAATACCCTTTGAGGAACCGTGGGCCCTCAACCGTAGGAAATACCAGCAACGGCGTCCATGCTGTCGTCGACTGCGCAACTGTGTTGATCAAAACCAACACAAATGCTCGTTCTCCCGGTGATCCGCGGAGTAGATGATTGACCCAACCATACAAGACGCTGGACATCGCCACGGACGAGTACGTCGTCGCAAATGCGAACCAGAGAGCTGATTCTGGGACATTCCAGATGACCAAGATGACAAGGCCGATGATGTTCCAGATATGGGCAGCGGTGATCGCCCAAGCAGGTCCGAGTACAAGATCCGACGCAAAGCAGATGAGAAGGGTGTACAAGATACCCAGTGCCGGCGCAATGGTACCGAGGTCGTTGACCTTTGAGGTAGAATAACGGTCTAGACTCTTCAGCCAGAGGAGAAAACCGCCAGACGAGGTGTTGTAGCATGCGTTCCAGAAGAATATATCGAGCCACAAGAGCGCCCAAAATTGCCAGTTTCGAGCCAACTGTCGCAGTATACTCCATCTAAACTTGCCGGTGGTTGAATGACCTGCACGTTTCAACCTTTCAGCCGCCAGTTCGATATCTGCTTGCGACAGGAAGATACGGTTGGGCATTTCCGGGGTGCCAGGGAGGACCAACAAGCCCAGCAGTCCGATCGGAATCGTGATGATGGAGCAAATGATGTACATCCATCTCCAGCCAGCCAAGCCATTGATGCCGTCCAGCGAGGAAGATGCGCCAGCCTGGATCAATCCGGCAGTGAGCGTGCCTAGTGTTAGGCCCACGTAAAAGACACCACCACGTCGAGCGATCTCATCTCCACGATACCATGCACCGAACATGTAATGGATGGCCGGAAAGAAAGAAGCCTGTGTGCCGCGTGAGATTGAAATCTGGATCTGTGCCGGTGTAAAATTCATGACTTCAGTTGGTGACGCACCTCAAACCATCCAACGAGAAAACGATAGGCAGCCATTTCTGCGAAGCCATGTGCGCGGTATTGGAGCAGCGTGAAAATGCCCCAGCAGATGTCCAGAAACGGTATAATATAGTTCATAGGAATGAAGGTGAAGAGGAACATGAATGGGATCTGGCCCACGACTGCACCCACTGTGTACATCATTTGCAATTTCACCAATTGGTTCCCCTCAAAACCAAGATCCTCTTTCAAGCCCGAAACATAAGCGTTGTCTTGATTGCGGACGGCGTCAGCGAACTTTTCATAGAAACCCGGGCCGACTCTCAACATACTTAGATTCGCTTGATCGATATACTTCGTCCAATACGCGAGGAAGGCATACGGGACGATAAGAAGATCGAGTTTTAGGATGAGCCTCCTTTCTTCATCAGTATCGTGATCCTTGAACCATTGAATTCGATACCATGGTCTCTCCGTATTTAAGGTCATTTTGAAGGGCTGAATTAGCGAGACTAAAAAGTTAAAAGGGGAAGGCTTTTTGACTGTGAGATAGGGGGAGTGGGATTCTCAAAAGTCTATGCGGTCTAGGATTTGTTGCTCTAAACAAACAAACGTGTACAGATTGAAAATCAGAAGCCTCTGGAAATCATGAATGTTAAAAAACAGGGTGCCAGGGCCTCCGTACAGGAGCATATAGCATACAAGGGCCACTGGATGGAGCATGGTGACTCTTGATGCTTGCCAGCGGTCATTGATTGTTGGCACAGCTTGGACTGACTTTGTCAGTTTGGAAGACTATTGCGTGCTCCGATAGTCTCCGATACTACAGCGCAGCGATGGAGGCAGTTCTGGCTTGGTCCGAGGTGACGTGCTCCGCGGTGTGGGGGCGCGTGCGTTTGGTAAGAGCATGCAGAGGAGATGCTGCATCCTCGAAGCTGGGGCGGCCATGTGTAATTTCGAGATGCTATTGACTCTTATTTCACATATGCATTGACTAGCAGCAGCTATATATGTAGAGCCTGCTATAATATTAGCTCATTATTACCATAGCTCAAGATCAGGTATAGTTAGGATTGACGACGTACTCCATATCAGATATAAGAACTTCTCAAGGTTCATTGATTTGCCTCGGCCCTCGCCTATTCCTTCGGGTTAGTTTTCGAGGGATACTGATAGATATTGACATTGGGTGTCTGTTAACTTAGAGACTTTGGATATCCGCAAGGGCAAAATCGATACCGCAGAGGCGTTTTCTCGCAACCGGCTGAAATGAACTATGGACAACATTTACTGGGTATCTATCTACCCGTGGCGTAATGTAATCTTGAGGTAGAATCTCATACCACTGTGACAGGAGCCTGCAGGAAAGATGGAGAGGGGAAAGGCCTTGGCCGGTTGCCTTTGTGGAAATCTTGGTATAATGCTTCAGTTAAATTCAGAGGCCTATGTCAGAAAAAGACCAAGACTTCTTGAAGATGACCTCTTTAGCCTTGACCGCCAAAATCCACCTCTACCTACACCACACTGAATTTCAGGGAACGTACCCGCTGATGCAGCATCTCAAGTCTCCCAGTAAGAAAGGATACTCCAGCGTGGCCTGTCCCCTGATCTTGATTGTGGCTGATTCCTGCTCCAACCTGGCAATCTTGTCTCTCCACTCCCGAATCTTCGGAAACCATCGCTCCTGCATCCCACCCCTAATCATCTCCAGCCCCTCAAGCCCTTGACAGATCATAATATTCTCCCACATTCTCTGCCTCCAATCCTGATTGAGGTGATCGTCTGGATCATACAACCAATAATCATCGAAGTCGGGCTGAAAGTCAGGCGCGACCTTGTCACGGACGGCCCTCCAGTGAGGTCTCCACCTGCTGCTTTGTATGACCCAGATGAGCGCAAGGTTGTTATTAGTCCGGGCATATTTGAAACAGCCATTTATATTAGCTCTATAACCGCCATTTGCAAGCGTTCTGTAGGGCCCTGTACGCTTGATGGCCCGACGAGGGTCAATCTCCCCGCCGCGGTAGCCGGTTATGTGGCCGTTGAGGTGGCAGGCGAAGTCCGGCAAGCAATACTTGATAAACTCGAGTCTTGTTTCGACACGCAATCGTCGAGTTTGCATATCCTGATCAAGAATGAGCTCAAGGTCGGGTGCAAAGAGCTCGCCGTAGATGATGAGGTGGAATATTGTTTGGGAGGGCTCGGCATAGATGGTATAAGCATCGTCACATCCCTCCATGGATAACCACTGCTGACCAACACACTGGTCGATGATGTTCTCCACGGGGTTCAGGATCGAAAAGCGCATCAAGTGGAGTTTCCGAATGCGGACCATCGTCAAGCCACAATGCTCCAAGGCAAGCTCCATTAACGCGTCGATCCCATTCTCCACCTTATTGGCGAGCTCGGTTTCGTTTTCTTCGGACAGCCGGGCCCAGTTTCCCAGATCTCGCGCCGTTGCTGCAACGAGAAACAATGGAGATGGGCGGAAGAAGACATTCTCTTGAGCAACCGCCAAATGAAGCATAGTATTTGGGGATGCTGTGGCCATGGAGTTCCTCAAAACCCGACATGTAGAAGACAGATTCATGTAGTCCTCGATATTGTGAAGATAAACAGGCAAGAGACTGAGGATGTCCATCGGGAGGGATAAAAGGGTTGTGCCCTCCATCTTGCAGCGTGAGGCTGTCGTTCTCGGTGATTACGGTAGACTGGTAGACGAGAATGTGAAGGGTCTCAGAGTCTTCAGACGTGGTAAAAATGGAGGGAACTTATAACTGTTGAAGTCGTTCGTGAAAACGTTGTAGACCCATAGTTGGAAGCTCGCTCGACAAATACCTAATTATTGCGGTAGTTCCTGCCAGGCAGCAGTTAGTCACACCGGTTCCATGGCATCAGCCCTAGTGGCTCATACAGGTGGCCATGGCCAAAGAGGGGTTCGGACCAAATTGTTATTAAATTAGAGAGTATAGTTAAAGAACTTAATTCGTTTATTCTATTAAAAGCGAGACAAGACTACTAACTGTATTATGTAGACCGTTATTCCTCTTCCTCTTCATCTCTCGAAAGCTCCCATATAAGCATCAAGACTGTTTTAAGATCTTAAAAACATTACTTCTATTCTTTTCAGATTGTTTGACCTGAATATAAGATTGAAATGTAATTAATATTTAGTCTTGGCGATGATATTTGAGTGCAAAGTCTGCTAGGCTCGACTATACTAGCTACTGGGGAACTGCACTGAAAATGCTAGGTGGAGCAACTATGGCTTAGGAAAATAGAGAGAATTTTCAGAGACAAGAGGATTTGAAATTTGCAGCAATATGTTTAGCATGCTGCGCATAGAGAAAAGTTCTGGGACTTCGAAACCACTCATTAAGCGTCTCAAGACGACATCAAAAAGATGTTCGCTGAATCAGTAGATGGGTCAAGTGAATGCCCAGTTTCAATCTAGCAGTATTCTTGGCAAGCTACGTATTAGTCCGCTGAGATGTTCAACAAGGAACTATACGAAGTAAAATCAATAATATGTACTGTAATGAGTTGGCTCCTCTTCTCGCTGCCGGTTTCGGTAGGGCACCACACAGTTACTCTAGCGTTGAGACAAAATATGGCCTTCTCCATAATTTAGTGCGTCCACTCACTGTTACAACTATGTCTTAGATAGGGAAATTTCTTTGCATCTGAGACCTGCTTTATACATGTCACTATGTAGACTCAATCTGTATATATTAGAGGACTGTTAAAGCAAGGAATGCTCGAATGACAACCTTATACTGCAAGACCACATTCAATGTTACATCCACAGGTGACTGTTGCCCAGACTCTTGACAAGTCGCCCTTGGCCAACATGCAGCTGGTTTACTAGAGCGGTTGCTTCTAAGATTTCCTAGGCAGCTAAGTTACAACTTAGAAAGCAAGGAAAGCACACATAACTAACTGTGTGTGTCTTGGTCACTGAAATAGGGGAACCGGTCCCAACTGCTCAGGAATTCTCTTCACTATATTCAGGAAGTCTGGAAAGCTGTTAAGGGTAGTTTATATCTATTTCGAAAGAGTAGGTACGAAAGGCAGTAGCAGTAGCTGCCTTATATAAAGGCCAGCCTTATTCTGCTACTAGCTGCTAACCGCCTTCTAAAACGGTACTAATATTCAGTTTCTTTGTTATGCATTATTTTATATTTTAGTCGAGTAAACGGCATAGGGGCACAGCAGCCAGCTGAAGTAAATCCACAACTGTATATATACTGTATATTTACTCTTGGTTGGCTTTCTAAATATGTTCCCAATTATATATCATTTTTATGAGCTTTTCTCAGTTCGATCAATTACAGTATGCCTTTTCAATTGAATTTTGTGCCATGCTGCCAGCGACTTCCGATGGACAGCTGCAGAGATGTTACATATAGTCGTAACGCTTTATCGCATTGGACCTAGGCAGGTACACAATAAGAGTACCTGAGTACTCCGATGCCTGCAGTTCCGTAGCACCAGTAACTCCACTCATCTCGCAATAATCAAGAGCAATGTCGACTCCAATTGAAGTGGCTACTAGGATATGCAGAGATGTAAATCTGGTGATCATTTCGAAGAGTGTGTGGTTCCAAGGTTTACATGCAAGGATCCATGAATGGAGCCACAATGCCTTGCCTCGTATGTCGTTTCTTAAATTTATGAGTAGGGGCGCAAGGAGGTAAGAAGGACGAACGTAGGTAGGATTGTCTATTATATATGATGTATAAGGTTACTCTCAATTATGCTACTCCCACCTCCTTATAGGTGCTTGCTGGGTTGCCTTGGCCATAGTATCTACGTGCTAGATTCCTAAGGTTCGAACCGAAAACCTCCAGTCAAGAATAACGAGCCTGTCTATATTCCATGCTTGAAATAGTGTTTGGCCTTAGTGCGGACCGGAAAGCTGTCTCTGGTGCCCGTGAGCAGACGAATATATGGCAGACCTCAAAGATGGGTTTCGGTGGGAAGATCAGGCGGCCACCAAAACAAGTTGAGAGTGTTTAAATAATGTCTTCACACCGGCTGGAACTGCCAATTAGCGATCAGAATCGATAGGTCCCCAGGATCAATACCGCGGGACTTTTCTTCGTCCCCAAGAAGCGGATTGTGCAGAGCTTTATAAGAGTGATAGGGAGACAAATCCACCGCGCATACTGCCCCCTCGAGAGAAAATGATAATTGGTATTAATACCTGCCTAGCTATTCCACATAATTTTCAGAATGAGACTGCCGAGTATTGCGGGACCCGCCGGCAGGTAATCAAGGCGAGATAATCCCGGCTGTATCCCGCAGGAGGAAGCCAGGGTGACGAGAGGGTGACGAGAGAATGGTTCGAGTCAGATCTACAGAATACATGCGTTGGTACTATTCGGTATTTCGGCACAGCTGCTAGATATTAGGCAAGGTCTATAGTTAAACCTCTGCAAAGCAATATAGTGCTTGCTAAGAAAGATGAAATCAGATAGAGAAAATTACTCTGCTAAGCTTCTGATCTCTATATTATAAGCTAGTATAATATATTTCACTATGCTTTTATCTCTTATCTTTTATATTTACTTCTAATACTATAGTAACGATCTTTTACTAGTTAACTAACTATGTTAAGCCTAAGAATAATATTAAAGTATAACCTAAATTAGTTTATTTTATAAGCTGGAAACGTTAGCCTTTTAATTTAAGTTAATTAATAGTAGCAGTATCGTAATTAACGGAGAGAGGTAATATTATATTATAAAGTAGTTAGTAAATTAGCGCGTTGTGCTAATAGATATCGCTACGTAGAGGGTATTATTCGTAGGGGATCGTTGTATACAGGGTTATCACCTAGGAATTAGGTATGTAATTAGTGGCAATCGGGAGGCCCCAAGGCCTAGAACGCTCTATACCCAGTACCTCCATACCCAGTACGGTATGTATTCCGTTCCACGACCAGGGCTGCAAGGTTGCCAGGGTGTCGCAGGACCCTGCTAGTTTATCCTAGCTGCGCCAAAAAAACAAACACCGGGCAGGTTTTTTTGAAACAGAACGGGTTCCGCCCCACGAACGCCGTCGAGGCACCCCCAAAACAGATCTTGTCTTATCTTCCAGGTTTCCGTCTTCGACAAGAATTGCAAGCACATAAGGCGTGTGCGCCCAGTGATGCTGTCAAGGTCATCATCATCTTCTAGATCGTCGCAGGCGGTCTTCACTCCTTACTTCCCCAGCGCGGAAGGCCATGCATCTCTGTTAGATTCACGAAGTCTGCCTGAGCGACCTCGTCGGAAAGGTCCCGTGTTCGAC
Organism: Juglanconis oblonga; assembly: GCA_003012965.1. Lineage (NCBI taxonomy): Eukaryota > Fungi > Ascomycota > Sordariomycetes > Diaporthales > Juglanconidaceae > Juglanconis > Juglanconis oblonga. The sequence goes on along the minus strand of MUZH01003878.1, from coordinate 15,741 downwards.
TCCGACCTTTGCAGCGTACCAATTCTTCCGTTCGACGAACAGACGCATGGCTTCAACTATGGTCCGAGACCACATGGCGTCGAGGCCGACTTGCCACCAGCCCAGCCCGACGACTTTTCCGACAGGTATCTCATGCCCTCGTTGACAAGGAACGAGCGCCTGCGCCTGACCCTGCTGTGGTACTACACCAATGGACTTCTCGAGGATGCAGACTTTTTGGTGCGGCTCCAAGAGAAGTTGGACTTAGTGCAGACTTTCTTCATCGGCTGGGAATTTGCTATAATGGGCTTGCTCAGTGAGGATGTATACACACGACTAGCTACCGCCGGGCTACCTCTGGCTATTCTACCTCGGCGAGAGAGCACATGCTCGCATACCATCAACCAGCAACCTGGGGTAAGTCTTGCACCAGCACATTGCCAGTTTGGATACTGAAACCATGTCTAGACAGTGTTCATGCTCCCGAACATGGCCAGCGACTGGCGATTCAAAAGGTCACCCCATGTTGCACAAGGCGGCTTGCGCAGTTACGCAGGCGCACAGCTACGGTGCAAGGCTCCCACAGGCGAAAACGTTGCCCTTGGTTCCCTCTGCATAGCCTCGAATACTGAGCAACCGTGTCTCACAGCGGCCCAGCAAACTGCTTTGGTTCGATTTGCGGATATGCTTGCCGCGGAGGTAGTCAGTCACTCGCGTGAAGCACGCCGACGACAACGCCATTTCATGGCACAACTTCTAGCAGAATGTCGCTTAGACGAACGGCAAGATCCAGAGGCTCGTATCTTGGATACCATCCACGAAGTCTATGCGGCGGCATGTGTCGAAATGCACGAGCCTCGCGACAACAAACTCCCTCTACCAGCACATGCACCTATAGACCTGGCCGATGTTAAAGAAGGTCTGTGGGAAGACACCGAATTCATCGAGGACCTCATCAAGACAAGTAACCATGCCAAACTGAGGACTTCACGCACGGTCCGGGCTATCATTCACCCTGTGCAGATATATCCTGTCGTCCGTTACCTTGTCGTCGCCTCGACCCAACTACAAACTGTCTTTGACGACGTGGACTCATGGTTTGTTGACAAGTGCGCCGTGTCTCTCGGGCAGGTCATGCAGGAGCGCATTTTCAGTGAGGCTCTGATGGTTAAAGAGAGGTTTTTGAGAGGCATTACGCACCAACTTCGGACACCGATTCGTAAGTAGCTTGTCTTCCTGCGACGGAGCCCTAACTCGTCTCTTTGGGAATGTCCCAGAATTTGTCACGTCGGGTTCCGCAGCAGGCTTCTAACGCTTACCAGATGGCGTCCTTGGGTCCTGCGAATTGTTGGCCGAGGAGCTCTCAAGCCGCAAGTTGCTTGAGGATGATTCTCAAGCGTCTGGTGCGACCGCATCCTCCATTTTAAACGCCATTCGGGATTCTGGAAAGGAGCTGATGTCGACTGTCAACAATATGCTCAAGTTGAACCGATGGGCTGAGACCACCGTCTCCCGGAAGCCTGCTGTGTTTCAGGATTGGACTCAACTGGAAGACGATATTCTATACGAAGTTGACCAAGCCATTCCAGATCACGAGCACTCCGAGGTTTCCATTTTCTTCGAGAACCACCTTTCCATCGACGAAAGCACGACCTTGGTGGATATGTCCCTGTTGAAGGAATGCGTCCAGTCGCTGACCTTAAACGCCTTATACGCAACCAAGGAGGGCGCAGTGATCATCGCCATCCACGCAACACCCGATCGTTCTCATCTGACGATCGATGTGGTAGATACAGGATGCGGCATCGCTCCGACCGACCACGCTCGCATATTTGAAGCTTATGAAAAAGTCGACACCCACAGTCGTGGCGCAGGGCTTGGGCTGACACTCGCGGCGAACATCGCCAAACTGATGGATGGAAGCGTGACCCTCGTCACATCTTCTCAGAGCCCCGGAGAACATGGTTCTCATTTTCGCGCCACTTTTTACACGCCCTCGTCGAACCCCCCAAATTCAATCACTAGCGTTCCATTGCCGGCGGTGTCGCTGAGCACCATGCCTCTCACATTCCAAATTGTTCGGCAGGACCAGGGGCAATGTGCTGATCTAGTCCTGCATTTCGCCGCTTACCTCGAACAACAGGGCTTTAAGCAGACCGAAACAGCGCAGGATTCATTTGCCCTCATCCCCTACACACCCGACCCAGACATATTCGAGAGGCGTGTCGCATCTGTGAACTCAGCGAAGATAGCCATATGCTTAACACCAATTGGGGCACTGCCGATAAAAGACTGCGAGCGACATAATGTACGGCTTTTCCCGGGGCCCTTCACCTCCTCCCGCCTGAAACAGATCCTTGTGGATATACATCAGGCGTGGCAACGTCTTCGAGTCAACAATTTGTCAGCAGGCACGGTAACCATTGGAAACACGAAGAACGGAGATTACGAAGTCTCGGAGGTGGAACTCGCCGAGGCCAAAACGGAGGTACCATCGGCCAAGATCACCCCTTTCGCCCTTCTCGTGGACGACAATATGGTGAACCTGAAGATCTTGCGGATGTACTGTCAGAAACGAGGCATAGAGCATGCCACGGCCATCAACGGCCGAGAAGCAGTCGATTGTTTCAGGGAATCCTTGAACAAAGGGCGGCCGCTGAACCTCATTCTCATGGATCTCCAGATGCCGATCTGTGATGGAATAGAAGCCACTCAGCAGATCCGCAACATCGAAAAGGATGCTGGACCAGCGGTTGTGTCAAGTCGAATATTCATGGTGACGGGCCAGGACTCGGCTACAGACAAGGCTCGTTCATGCGCGGCCGGCGCAGATGAGTTCTTCGTCAAGCCTATGGGAATGAAGAAGTTAGATTCGGGGATCGGACGGTACTTTCCTAGCTTCGCGAGGACATTGGCCGTTTCGAGATGAAGAGGGACCTGGTAGCACTCCTGCATGCAAGTTTCTCCTGCGTGTTGATTACGGGTCCACCATGAGGACCGCATCAAGACTGATGCTTCAGGGATGAAAGAGACTCGACAGCATCAGCCCATCCGGAAAATATACCCAGCCACCTCATAGACACTTCGGTTGCATTAAAAGTAGGTGATCATATCCAGACAGGCATACTTAGAAATAAAGAACAGCTTCGAGATCGAGCTGTCCAGTGCTATCAGTCCAGCTGCAGCTGAACAACATATATAGTTGGATATGTGAGCATTTATATGTGAGCATTTCAAGATAGATAGCTAGACATTAAGTCTAAGAGAAAATCCCTTGTAACATCCCGTTTCTGGAGGATGGCAACAGATATGGATATATGGATTTATCATAACCCCTTATCTTATCTCGCCTCTATAGCACAGTGGTGTAAGTCATGATTTAATAAATTGCGCCCAACTGCACGGAACTAACAGCAAATAGAGTGCGTTGCACTTGTAATGCAAAGGTCTCTTGTTCGATCCAGGATGGAGGCAATCGTTTTTGCTCAGCATCTGCTGTAGCTTCTTGCTTTGAAGTGTTCGAATTTTTGTCTTTTAGATCTTGTTTCAAGCTGTAGTGCAAATATGGAGGGTATAAAGCCTGCTACTACATGCTGTACAATATATACTTAACATCTTACAGACAATTTCTTTCAGGTGACTTAGGCCTAGGAATTACCTATAACTGGGTAATAGGTATTATCTATATGCAACCTATAAACCTTAACTAGACCTATAGGTAGTCTATAGGTAATTTATATATCCTAACCTATATCCTAACCCTAAGAAGTCGTAATGCATTTTTATTTAGAACTAATTATTTGCTACTTAGTTCTAGCTCTTACTCTTTTGATTTGATTTGTATGAGTATTCGAGATATTTCTTAGAGAAATTTCAACTTGATATAGAAATAGGTAGTTTAGGTATTACCTAATACCTACCTATAGGTAATTAAATTATACTTTGGGTAATGGATTTATATCTGAGCGCGGGTTACCTATGGGTTCCTATGGGTGGGGTAATTCCCGGGCCTATTTAGGTTGCAATCCTCTCGCTCCAACAGCCAGCCCTTCGCACTAGTTCCAAGATGAAGACCATAACAGCCATGTCACTGAGGGGCTTATCAACAGTCTGCTCAACATACCTGTTTTAGGTGCACTAAGCAGCATACCAGGCATAAGCATCAGGTATCCAGCATTGTCCTCTGCAATGGTTCATGCAATTATGCCAAGGCCGAGATGGTCGGGCACACCCCCTGCTGCAATATAGATAATCACTACTATACATACTTGGATGAGTTCAAGGTTTTTGTATAATTGTACCGGCAGTTACATAATCAACCCTGATAACCAGCTGAGTTGCAATGATGGCATTGCGATCTACATTGGCACATATGATACAATGTCGAAATAGGGCCCGGTCTGGAGAGTGTGAAAGGAGGAGTAGGAATAGCACGACCTGCTATAAGATGCGTGGGAGAGGAAGAACACCCTGGAGGTTTGTTCCAAGGCGTGTGTGGTCAGGAGCAAGCAGACACAGGAGGTTTTCATGCATAGCCCGTTCCTGTTCTCTTCCAATGAAGGACCTAGAATCAGAATGTCTACCTACAAACACAATGCAAGAATTGTTGCAATCTGAGTGACGCGTTGAGTACAGATTATACGGACTCATTGTTAGGGGAGGGAGAGGGGATTGCTCAACGAAGCATTATGGAAGCGCCGAAGCGGCTTGCAATATGGATTCACTAACAGCAACGATTGACTGCTGGGTATCAAATGTCTCTTTCTCTCTGATTCCAATTTTTCTTATAGCCTCTTGACCTAACCAAATTTTCAGAAATAACAAACCCTGAATCTTCCAAATAAACAACGCCTCCTTAGTAAAAGGGAAAAGACCTCGAACAGGGCCATAGAAGTGAATGTACGAGACGTGGAAACGTTGCTGCTGCCCTCGACCTCTGATACATGTATCCTCTTGAGAGGCCGCCTTGTTCAACCCAGTGCCCTGACTTTGAACTCATCAGAAACAAAAATAAGAAGCAGGATATCCATCCCCTATCGCCCTGTCCTTTTCAAGACTGCCAAATTAGATACGCATAGTCATGCACATGATCCGCAACACAAGCCCCCTGCCCCGCCCCATTCCCTCTGTCTATGACCAGGTCGCCGTTTTGTAGAAAAAAATTGATATTTGTCTTTCCAGCCATGCCAATGAAACTCGTGGGAAAACAAGCATTCCCTGATTTACCTCTCCGAAACTAAACACGCACAAGGCAGGGAATGAGATCTTTCTCTTCGAATGAAAAAGAAAAACACTAAGTCCACCAACTCCTGACAATATGATTCACAAACTTATCCTTTACAGTCTGACGGGTCATGTTCTCGTCAATGGGTCTGCAGGACTGTCATCTAGTCGCCCCTGACAAATCTCTCTGATAGAATGCAAGTCTGCAATCGACTATCACTCTGTGACTATGTCGACTTTGGTGTATGTAGCAGGAACTGTGAAGAATGAGAGGCGGGAAACGGGGTACTGCAGGTCTCAGCGGCTGTTGATGGATAGGCCCTGGAACGATCCAGCCCAGTCATTCTGGGTTGTCAGCGGCGACACTGGTTGGTCAAGTTGCGCCGCCGCGCTCTGGGGTGGAGGGAATCCTCCTCGAGAACGCTGTTGGTAGTCGCCGCCGGGGAACGCAGTAGCGTAGGGGTCGACGCTAGGCGTGAAGGAAGCGGCAACCGGGCGAGGGACGTTGTTGAAGCCGCCATAGCTATATGGATAAGCTGACTGCGAGAAAGGAGTGGTGCCGCGGTCATTGGCGAAGGGGGGCGCAAGAGCTCCCGAGAACGGACGAGCCGCAGCCGAAGAGCTGGGGAATGTGGACTGTGGCTCCTGCTGCTGCTGGTTCTGCCGGCGGTCATTCGGAGCGTTGCGACCTACACCCACGGCACCTGGGCCGATGCCACTGGGTGTCTGCAGTCCGACAGACGGGCTGGCAAAAGAGGCCGGATTAATGGCCGACATCCAGATTCGTGTCTTGTAGATCTTGAAGAGGTCGGTAACGAGCGAGTTGAAATTGATGTAGGAGTCGGCGAAGTAGTAGAAGGTCAGTTTCTTCCAGTCCCTGCACAGAATTAGCAATGGGCTCTTGAGCTCACCCTTCAGGTATGGTGGTGCACTTACATCTGAAACTCCGCATCCAGGATCTCCATGTTGAGCCCATGGTCCTTGACCTTCGACTGGCAGACACGTTTTGCTTTTGCCTCGCTTCCCTCCTTTTCTCGAAGGGCTTGAACCTCGTGGGGTTGAGCATGGCGTTTGATCAGCTTCGGCTTCAGCTCCCCAGAATTAGGCTCCTGCATGTGGTGCTGACTCGGCGGGCCCATGCCCCCCACTGCACCACCGTGCATGCCGTTTGACGCTGCCATCAAGCCAGCACCTGCTCCGTCCTGTGCTACAGCGGCATTCTGAGAGAACATCATAAGCCACTTGTAGTGTTCCTCGGCAAAGTGCTCCTTCAAGTCCTTCGCGGTGGCCCAGTCCACATTGTCTCGAGCCACGGTCCCCAGGTCGGTACCTCGATCTGCTTCCACGATGACCAAATCACCCGGCTTGACTGTCAGACCCGTTCCCTCCTGGATGTAGAATACATCCGCTCTGTTGCACTTGAAAAGCACAATGTGTAGCTTCTGAGCTTGTCGAGGTTGAGGCATGCCATAGAGACCACGATGGGGTGAAGACGGCCTATTCGCAAAGGAAGACTGCATTCCGTACATCGATTGGTACATATTCCCGTACGCCGAAGGGATCATGGATGGCTGGGCGCCAGTCATTCCGAGACCGTTGAAGTAGGCGGCTGCTATAGATCAGTCAGCATGAATACAATAAAGTCGGCCTTTGGTTTCGACTCACAAGGATTCATCTGAGCAAGCATCGCGTTCTCAAATTGTGCCGCTGTAAAGTCCTGGCCATGCTGAGCATCCAGAGGACCAGGCTCCTGGGAGATGACATGTTCACCAATAGAACCAACAGACGGCTGACGAGTAGGCACGTCTGCAAAAGAATGGCGCCTGCTCTGGGGAAGGTCCCCCAAACTACCGAACCCCAGAGAAGTCGACCATATCGCTTTCTTAACATTCTCAAGAGGGCGATTCTCCAGGGTTGGGCGGCTTTCCAGTGTGAAGGACGAGCGGAATGGTCCGCTGCCAAACTCGCTCATCCTTCGGCCGATGCCTCTCTTGGCCGAAGCGTCGACATCGTTCGACTCATCGTCAACGGCGAAGTCGGATGACTCTTCCGGGACAGGATCATGCAGACCATAACCATTTCCCAAACCACCAAAGCCTGTGGACGCCCTTGGTCTCATGCGGGTGGCGTGCAGCTGCTGCTGACGTAGCATCGCGTTCTCTCGAGTGAGCATCTCGATCGTCTTGGCCTCGGCGGACTGAGTTTGCCCCTGCATGGGCTCGTTATCGCCACTGTCGTCATCGTCGACCTCCTTCACCTTCCCAAGCATTCCGCCTTCGTTCGACATCTCGCTAAGCATGCTAGGCCTCGAGGGTCGGTGTTGCAGGCCTGGGTGGGGAATACCTCGACCACGAGATCCCATGATTGCTGAAGATCCCACGGTGGTAGCTGTGGTAGGTGTCTCAGGGTCAAGCTGGCCCACGGAATAGGATTGGGAACGGTAGTTCTTCGGGGTCGGATGGATGGGGATGGCGAACGGAATGTGAGAGTTGGGGCCGGAATCTCGCGGTGCTGGAGATGTCTGGGATGCGCCTCCGTCCTGGCCGAGGAAAGAGTTTCCCGATGGAAGAGACGAGGTTGGCGAAGGAAGCACCTCCGCCAGTCGGGAGGGCGGCTCCTTCCGATCATTGTTCCAGATTCCACCTTGACCCCAACCAAACGAGGCAGATCCGGTGTGAGGACGGCCCATGATGGTGGATGACGTCGGGCCCCAGGTGGTCGTACCTGCCTCAACAGGAGGAGTGCTTGGATGGGGAGCGGTGGGGGACATGGAGCTGCTGGCGAATGATTCCTTTCGGGGTCGATATCCTACTTGCGCTGGCTCGTTCAGCCAAGAGCCTCTCCGGATCGGCTTCTGATGTTGAATGGACTGGGAGAGATCTTGACGATGCGCCTCGGCTTCGTCGTCTGAACTGGCAACTGCCTCTGATATGGAGTCTGGGGTGGCTCGACGAGCATTGAGCTTGTCAAGCAATATGTTCTGGCTGCTGGGCGCGACACCTGGCGGCAGGCTGCCCTGGCCAGGCTTGATCTGCTGGCCTGGGTTGAGGACACCCGAGCTCATCGTCTCCAATTCGATAGAAGAAGGAGTGGATGTTCTTGGGAGGGAAAGCGATCTCACATCAACTTTCCCGAGTTGGGGGGGGGGGTTGCTGGGGTGTGCAGTCGCCAACTGACCAGTCACTTGGTGTCTGAGTCTGATCGTAGTAGACTTGACGGGTGTTCCTGCGAGGCTGGTCGATTCCGACAAATAAGGAATGAACTATGTCACGGGACGAGAACACGAGTAATAGGCAGCTGCGACGGTCCGGTCAGCCAATTATGCCACTATCGCATTGACGATCCAGTGGGCGGGGTCCGGCGTGGATGGTGGGATGATTGTGACGCACTGAACTGAAGAGTGGGTGAGGTGAGCTTTTCAGTGAGGGTAGAAGACGCACCGGTAGCTGCAATCGTAAGAGGTCTATGAGAAAGGGAAAATGTTCTCGACCACCAGCGCTCTAGTGTTGATGATGGCGAGTGGGTTCGGGAGATGGAGCGTCGAGTATGGGTATCGGCTCTGGGGGATGTCCAAGGTGGCCTGGCCTGGCCTGGCCTGAATGTAGGCCGTGCGTGGGCGGAGCGGGGATGCCTGCCAAGTGGTGACGGGTGAGGAGGAACTGAACAGAAGCGAATTGGCACAAGTCGGGTCGCTCAGTTCTGAAGGAGGAATGGCAGGTAGCGCTGGGGATGGATGAGGAGATGGAGCTTCTGCTCGTGTCGTAGTAGAGTGTCTGGCCTCACTGAAAGTCTCAGATGTTGCTCATTCGCAGACGGGAGATGTTCGCATCTCGTGAACTCTCTGTCCTCGGCCGAATTGCGATGGAAACCTATGCGCCCATCGTTCCATATGCTGCTGTCGCAAATCGCAGGCGGATCCGAGAGACGGACCAAGGCCGTCGTGGTGTATGTCGCCGGTGAGATGGCGAGCACGAGACGTTGTCGTGATGGAAAGAGGGGCTGGTGCGCGGCCAAGTGGGAGGGGGAGGGGGAGGAGCAGTAGTTGAACGGAGATGGAGTTGAGTGAAGATGCGACGAAAGACGTCTCCCCTGGAAGACAAGCTGGGAAACCTTAGGCCAAGCAACCCTACCCTACCCTAACCTACCGCAATACGCGGAAGGTGTGCAGGGCGTTCAGGTTCAGATTGAGCGGGGTTCGAGAGGGGTCTAGCCCGCAGCAGGTCCTTACCATGGCACGGAGTGCCTGCTAGAGTGACTAGCTCCGAGCCGTTGGTGGAGAAAGGTGTGGCGCGTGTGCTGTTGCTCTTCTGTGTCGACGGGGTTTTGGTGGGGTCCAGCCGGCAGGGGTTGGCTTCCCGTTCGAACCCTGCAGAACCCCCGACCGAGCTAACGAACCACTTTCCGTCGTGTGCTTGGCCAGGTGGAGCTTCATTTTCTTTTTCCCATCAGACACCTGCCGTCCAGCTCTGAACCCCAGACTGCAGATCATCAGGAAGACTACCTCTTATGCTTTCAGGCAGCTGCTACAGGATACGGACACGACGAGGTACCGTAGCATCACAGGAAGACTGATGGGGCAGGACGAGGGGTGCCAGGAATTGCAGAATTGCAAGGCAGCATCGGGCTGCTGTCGATCCTACCTGGGTACCGAGTACGGGGGATTCGAACCATTGAGTTTGACTTATGGTCGGGCGTCCTACAATATACACAGTACCTCTAGGGAGCAGGACCATGTGCAGTAGAGTGCAGCACACAGCATAACAGTTGCCCCTGCCACCGTATGCTATGCGCCTTGACCGTAATATATAGCCACTCACTCACCACCGCCACCACCACCACCACCACCACCTTCACATTCTCCGGCCTCATCACACCTTCTAGCCATCCGTGTCTCTGCGTGGCTCGTTTCGAACAGCATCTAGTACGTCTACCCGGGTATGCGTGCAAGGTACCCAGACCTTGCCAATACCCGGGATCAATACGGGCCCGTAGAAGCTTGGATGCTTGCACTATGTTATGTATGTACCACAGTAAGGGTGAAATCACTTAAGACTTACGGGCCGCTCCAGACAATTCTGTTCCCTTCAGACGCATCGCATCGCATCGCATCGCATCGTTACACTTGCAACTTGATCTCCTCCACTCGGTGTGTTCTGCCAACGGGGTGCTGCAGTAGTGGCTGGTCAAGGGCTGCAGCATCTCCTGCAGTCTGCCTCAGTCAGTCCATTGTCTCGCCAGCCAGACTCAAACCACTTTCCCAGCTTGCACAGTTTCCACAGCGGAGGTATTCTTGGTCTCCTGCTGCTGTGTACTAGTTCTACGGCACTACGGTACTACCTGCAGGACAGAATATTGAATGTGACCAGGGCATGCGACTAAAACGTATCCCTGAATCCTAAATGCCCTCCAACCAATCAAACTATCGTATGGGCTTCCCCGCAAAATCCATCGAGATCGCCACAGCCCAAAAATCGAACCAAGAAAGCTTCTGTCCCCACGACCCTGGACCCTCCTCAACCCACACCCAAAACCACACGGGGGCCATGGGCATGAACTCTGCTGTCCGTGTGCACATGTCCATCACGTACCATAGTACCATAGTATGTCGAAGATCGTTGACGCCCGCGCAGAACTGCTTCCAGATTCGCCCAGTCACCATGGTCTGCTCTTGTTCTGGCCCTGCCGTGGCGGAAACGCTATGCGACCCTCCTCCGACGTAAAGGCGAAGTCACGAGATGGCGAGCAGCCTTCCACTTCCCAGATCGCCAGAGGACGCAAGAGGAGACGAACGCCTCTCTCCGCCCCACATATGTGCGTATGCCTCCTCCTTCCCTCCTGGCTCAGCATCATCAACCTTAGCAGGGCCCGGCTGCTCAGTAACAAGGTCCCGGCACGCTGGTATTCGACCGCAGAGCGCAGCACGCTATCACCCCCAGCAAACGACCAACGGCCCCTGAGGCTGAACCTAAGGAAGTCGATCCTGAGCGACGAGTCTCAAGTCTCTATATCTGGCACCAATCTGCCAATGCTTGCCTCGACGTGCCCTGGAGAAACTGCATGCTCGCCTTGGCGGCCGAACATGACGCTGGGGAAAGCTAAAGTGCTTGCAGATTGCATCACGCGCCAACCTCCTAGTGCGTCCCCAGCTTTGTAGACCCTCCAGCCCGTCTCTCGTCGCCTCTTCCAGGAGTGTGGTCCGTTAACAGGTCCAACCTGGCATGTCTGTGCGACGAAATCCGGGGGAGGGACTGACAAGACCGTCTGTTCGCCACCAACACACAACAACTGTGCTTGACCAGGCGTATCGACCCTTCTTCACAACCTTACTGCAACGGCTGGCTGAGTCGGAACCACCTCGAGATAACGATTGCGGACCAGACCGTGCTGCAGTGGTGTGGCTAGCCCCTCTATCCTGGTGCCACCGGCGGACACCTGTGCATCCATCAAAAAAGAGACCGGCAGGGGCTTAACTCCCGCCTTAGGTACACCGCGTGTCTCAGCGTTGCGACTCCGTCCTTGACAACAACGGATAGTAGGACCGCCACAAAAATGCACACTGACGCCAGTGGAGATCTTGGTGGTGGGCCTCGTGGTGTCTTCAATCCACGTCGTCAAGCTGTCCTCCTCAACCTCATTTCCCCGCGGCGTGGCTTCTCGGCAGCTCGGGCGGAGGTTTGGCAGCGATTGAGTTTGCTTTTCTACGACATTGGACATCCCTGATCCCGAGCTCCCCCGGGACCCTGGCCAATATGGTCTCGAGGAGCAGACGGGAACCATAACACTCCGCGTCTCACTGCAGACGGATGGCCGCACCTCCCTCACCTCATCACACCCAGAGAAGAAACAAACTTGATATTCTCGGTTCAAGGTAGACCGTTGTTGTGGCTAGCAAGCGCAACTGGAGCAGAAACACGCAGCATCATCTTTCCTATCTGTACACCACCCAGTCGGCGGCTGCCGCTTGCTGTCAGACCACTCCAGGTAGCACGGTAACGGCCGGCTTCTTTAGCGGGGCCTGTCTATCCTACACGCACGGACTTGAGCCTCTCTACCCAGTAGGTCATTAGGTAGGTAACTGGCGGTACATCCTGCGCACCTACAGTAGCTTTTTATGATGGCGGCGGACCGTCTATAAGCTACCTAGGTGTGGTGAGCAGGAGAGATCACCGCGTCCCGCAGCTTGGCTTGGGCAGCAGCAGATCAAACAATGGACCGGTTGTAGCTCAAGCGGTCCCTGCCATTGGACAGCAAATGGCACTTTCTAGCGCCACCATTGTTTCCTGGTCCGTCAGCCTGTGTCGGTTGTCTGGTACTCTTGGTCGAATCGAGGTCGTATTCGAATCGCATGGGTCGTCGTTCTCTTACTGCTGTTGCTGTAGGAGCCCCGACTAAAGATTTCTACCAGTATGGAAACAACGCTCAGTACTCAGTACAGCTACCTCTCAACAATTCGTCGCAGTGGCGTCTGGGGCAAGTGCTCTGGTATGTCTATGATCCAGTCACGTTGATGGATACAGAGCCGCTGCGGAGGGTATGGGTAGAAAATGCTCCAGATAACAGGTGAAAACGTTCGCCTTTAGGAATAAATTCTTGAAAGGCGCACGAGCAGGTTGTCTTACATCTTATTACAGTGGGAATCCTTGGATACCTTGGATAAGCCTGACTTGCTACATCTTTGAACGGGAATTGGGAGACTGTACATTGATCAAGAGGATTCGGTCGCAATTTGAGCTGAATACTTTTTCTTAGTGACAGGAGCCTGCCTAGAGACTTGTGTAATACAACCAGCCCCAGAAAGAGAAGGTGTACAGAGTTATTTCTAGCTTATAGCCGTAGAAGTCCTCCGGTGCGGAAAACTGTCTGCTAGACCTGCTGCATAGCCTGTAGAATGTGGCGTGGGCTGAGCCTACATTGTGACCCAATAGGCGCCGGCAACCTCACTTGCTGACTTTATGTGAAGGAATTTGTCTCGTCTTGTTCTTTTATTCCCTTCTTCCCCCTCGCAACTGCTGTCAATCAGACCAAGGCGAAAACAGCTAGCAATGCCTGGTAACGATCTCCGACTCCTTGTCCTCGATGGCGGTGGCGTCCACGGCCTATCCTCGCTCAGAGCAGCTTTGTCAGTCAACAATACCGACTCCCCACCAAAGCTTTGCGAGTATTTCGATGATTCTCAATGATGTTCTTTGACATTCTTCACAGCTGTTTCTGAGAGAGTTGTCTTCCTGTGTCTCGCCAGTGACAACATCTGACTGGAACTGGTCTGCTGCATTTCTGCGAGCGGTAATGACCAGTAGTGGCTTGCTACATCTATGCGGACCCAGATGTATCGTTTGTAGAGTAGTCACTATCTAGGTCCTATCTGACACACTTAACAAAGAACAGTTACGGGCATGGCACAGAACTTACCCGTTTGGGAAATGGTGTGAACGTGTGACGCTCTCCGTTGAGAACCACAAGTCCTTCAGTCTGGCGAAGTTCGATATGGCCGTTGATAATTCGGAAATACATCATTTCCGTGATGGGAAACCAAGTAAGGCCATCCAGCAAGCGTCTAATATCGCCAATGTCGATTCGCAGTTTCGTCAGAAGAATGAGCAGCTCTAGCCAACAGGTGAGGAATTCTTTGTCTCGGTCGTGCATGCATTTATAGCCGTGTCTGCTCAATGTCGAACGCACTCCGACCTGTAGCATCTCGTCGATATGCTCCTTGAATTGCTTGATGTCTTCAAATGCCTCGAGTTCGCCGTCACACGTGAGGGAGTACTCTGCTACTTCGTACAAAATCCACATGCGTGCTTCGAAGGGCGGATACCTCCATACGAATCCGCGGTTTCGAATTATCCCCGGCATGGTTCGTAGGGCTCGGAGGAAGTAGATCTCTTCTGTCTCGTTCCGTGGATATTGAGGTATGCAGGTCCAATCAATCCAGATGTACGACCAAGCTTGTACCTGTAGTTCTTTTTGAAGAAGTCGTAGATATTTGCCCCCAGGATCAGGGTCATCGGTCTTTTGCCAGAAGTGGCCGACGAAGAAAAATTCGGCCCGTGTGACAAAGCCATTCGCAGCAGGGAAAATGACAAAATCATCCAGACGGTCCCTGCTCCATTTTGTCATTGTTTTTTGTAGCAGGAATGCCTCTTTTCGCTGGAATATCCAGAACATAACGGGGTGATCTCCAATCTGTCTACCCAAAAAGTCGTCCAGATCGGTACAGGCTTCAAGGGTTGCTTTTAGCACCTGCATCTGATACAGCAAGTCTTGAGTGGGCGCGCTCCAGGCCTCGATGCTGCGCCGGACAAGCGAGCTCCGTGCAGTGGATGGGGAAAACCCCTCGGAAGATGGCATTGTGACTAAGTTCGGGGCAATGTACCAGAATGTCAACGTTGAATGTTACCGAAGATGTCAATCACTCGGTACATATAGGGTCAGTCAAAGAAGAATATGTGGGATATAGGTGTTATAAGTTTTGCTTCTAAGGGACTTCCTCTTTCTATATACTTGAGTGAACAGAGAATGAACTTGCAAGGCTGCCGGGTATTGACAGTAGAGTCGATTCGGTCACCTGCATGTATTGCTCAGGCCTGCATTGGGATTGCCCGGACTGATTCCCAATTTCATGGCAGCAGCAGAATCTCTGCTGTGTAAATGAATGCGTACGCGTACTATTCTGCTGTTCAGTACGTGTGATGACTGCCCCGCTCTACTGCATCATAGGTTTGCATAATGGAGGGGTTGCTGTTCCAGCGTCGAAGATAAAATGCAAGTGTTCGAAAAGAATCTGAAGAGATTAATTTGTTCCGAAATAAAGACGCACTAGATTGGACAGTGGAAGATGGCCGTGGAGAAGGAAGGTATACATCTCAAGAGCGGCGGTAATCAGAAGCAAAGCTTCTGGAATAGAGTAGTTTACTACGTAGTGGAAGGAGCTTTGCTTCATTATTCCAGGCAAACCCCCCGGTTTACATCCGGCATTCTGATTAGCCAGTCGCGCTACTGATTCTGATATCCGGATTGGTCAGTTTGATGCTCTATATCGGTTCCGCATTAGTCGAAGCGGCTAGCGCCCGTCGGTACGTACTCTCCCGGCAGAATGACCCTAACCCTCGCCCCGCAGGCATACGCCGCAGGCAAGGGGGGTCCAGGGGGTCTCCCCGGTAACCCGCTACCCTATATAAAAGCCGTAAAAAGCTGTAAAAAGGATTTCTTAAAGACTAGCTCTATTCTAAAAAGCTTTGCTTCTGCGTCTGCTGGCATTTCACATCGAAATAAGAAGCCTAACGTATTAGACTAAATCTAAGCCCTGAGATACTAAGGAAATAAATCGGCTGCTCCGCTAAATTTCTTACTGACGGCCCTATGCTGCGCTTCGGGGCAGCTAAGAAATTTGCCGATTTATTTTGATATTTGTATACTACTTCCTCCCACGAGCGTGATGATAAGCTCGGCCCCCGGTTTCAGCCTTGTGATCAGATGACCTTAACACTGCATATAAGGTATCCTTACGAGCCGGCTGGCGTTTCACTGAATGGATTATTG
>MUZH01003877.1:0-27825 GCA_003012965.1 Juglanconis oblonga | reverse complement strand
GGAGTGAGACGGAAAGCACGGAGGAGTTGGCAGACAGGAGCGGGTCGATATCTGCGTGAGGGGGGAGAGAGAGTTCCGCGGCACGAGGCGGTGAGATGGGCATGGTTTCTACGAGCGGAAGACAGGGCTTGAGCGAGCGAAGCAGCATGAGCTTTTCTTTTTCATTCTTGTCATTCCCATGTACCCAAGAGGTATCCACTACACAGCGACGGCCGAGAACTGAAAACGTGTATATTCATTGATTGTTCTGGACCATGTCTGTGTTCGTTTTGCAGAGGCTATTATGGGTGAGGCTCTTGAGCTGGGAGGATTCGAAGGAACAGCAAGCTCACAGGCGGGATGTGACCCGACCTCGTCTCACTCCTCAGCATCCTCCCGCGCACAGGTTACATCCCATCATGGACGCGAAAATGTTTGACGTATTCGTCTCGTGTCGTAGAAGATCGCTCGCTTGTGCACTCCTGTCGCTGTGCAGGCATCTATCTGCTCATCTCGATGTAGAAGCTGGGGAACGTCATTGTCCAGACGGTCCGAATAGGATGTATCGTACCGTAGTAACGTCCTCCATCACAAGGGTTGAGAGCATGAATTCGTCCCAACTTGACAAGGACTCGGAGCCGGGGACCGTTGGCCGCCACGTCGTGAGAGAGGGGGGGGGGAGGTGTCGCACGAACCATTGCAGCTGGGCGAGCCTGTATCTCCCTTACTGCACTGTGTACTGACCCGGTACTAACTCGGGGGGGGGGGGACACTCCTGCACGCTTCACTATGCACCCAAGTATCTGACTTACTCCGTGGGCATTGTTACATAGTACATACTTAGTAGTATATCCTCTACAATATGTATGCAGATCAGTCTCCGACCAGCTTCTGCCCTTAGGTGCCGATTGCAACCTTATCATGTACCTGATGCTCCTACACAGTAGAAGTGGTACGGTGCCTGGGGTGCGAAATGTTTTCGCCGTCAAAGATTTATCCGGCCGTTGGGTCGAAGGCAAAGATGCCGGGGGACTTATCTTGCTTGTCGAGTCGTCGTTCCAGGTCTAGTACTAAAGTACCGCAGGTAGGTCATGATTCGACGGTATTGCGGCCCTCAAAGCCGTGTCTGGCATCACAGCCGAAAGCGGTATTTGGAATGTATTTCGGACCGGTGTTTTCGTTCTTTTTTTTTTTTTTTCCTTCTTTTTTTCCTCCGTGGTGTTGACGTATTGTTCAAGAAGACGGACCGGTACTGGAGTTGTATTCTGGATGGTGCTGGGCTGGGCTGGCTGGGAGAATAATTACCCCAGACTGGAACGTCATTGCTGCGCAGACGCATGCTTTCCTAATCGGGTCATGCCCCTGCATCTCCACGCATGGGGTCCCCAGACTCTCACCCCTGACCTGCCAAGGTCCGGAGCCCGGGATCCGGGGTCCGGGGTCCGGGGTCTGAGATCTACTTTTTGACGTCAAGCTTCTGTTGGCTTGCAAGCCGCATGGAAAACCCTCGGAAGTTCGGGAAGCAGTGGGAGAGGCTTCGGGAGATGCCATGGACGCCTAGGACTCTTTTTTTTTTTTTTTCTTCTTTCTCTGCCGCAGGCGAGAGCAAAGTGACGACGTCTATAGGCTGGGGGGAATATAGCATCGGATATGGGCCACCTAACCAAGGCCTGCGCTGCTGCTGCTGCTGCGCCGTGAGACCTACCCGACAGTCCGGTTCACCCTGCTCCTCTCATCTCGGCACCACCTAAGTTCTGTTCCAGAGAAAGAAAGAAAGAAACAAAGAAACAAAGAAAGAAAGAAAAAGAGGTCGGTCTGGGTCCTGTCCCGTATGGAGAAGGGGGCCCACTGTTGGAATGTCGCACACAGACCTGTCTGTCACTTTGGAAATCAAGTCTTTGGGACGTTGGTGATGGGCCCCCTGATCGGCTGCATCGGAGATTAAGTTTGCGTACGCACGACCTGACAGGCAGACTGGCAGGCTGGCGCGTCTGTGAGTGAGTGAGTACCGACTACCGAGTCTCTGGAATTGTGTTTGAACCCCCATGCTCGAACACCAACACCTCACGCCCTCTGGCAGGCCAGGTCATGCAGCAGCTACGTGCCTGCCTACCCTTCAGTCATGATACGCGGTCATCTTGGTCATGGCTTGGCAACATGCTTCTACGCAGTATGCTCCTCCCAAACACGCCTCCTCCTCCTGCTGGTCCTCCTGGATTCCATCACAGAGGGAAAGGAACAACAGGCCCAAGGAATCCACATCTGGGGACCGACAGGATCGACAGGAACTGCTCCGTAGTGTGCCTGGCAACGCCCATGCGAGACCAGTCTGTCCCGGATCCCCGGGCCCAGCACGGCAGCTGGGCAGCTGGGCAGCCGCACGGTCCTGGTGCTCGCGTGGTTTGGTACCATAGTTTCATTCGGTTGTTGATCAAACATGGTACTCAGTACTTAGGGGAGGCCACGAGGAGGCATGGTATAAAATCTTGATCGACACGAGGCCCGAAGCGCTCTCAACGGTCATCATCATCACTGGCACGCGAGAGGATCAGCGCCCCCCCCCCCCCACACAGGCCAAGGAGAAGACGGTGTTAGTAGCGCACGGCACGAGTCCTATGGTAACAACAACGCCTCAATTCGTTGACTAGTCTGACGGACGCGTGTGCCATGGGGAATATATTTCCTCCACGGAAGCCAGTCCCTGTCCCAACGCCATTCAGCAGGCTATGCCAGAGGGCCCATGTTGTGGGGGGGGGGGAGACGGTTGGAGCAAAGGAAGTTAATCACTTTTTTTTTTTTTTTTTTTTTTTTTTGGCTTGGTCCACGGCCATCCCAAGAACAAACCTATGCTTCGTCCGTTCACTCCTGCTCCGAGACCTTGCAGGCGGCAATGATGCTGTACTCCCAGTGGGTCTGCTTCTCGATGCACTCGTCGACGATCTCGGGGACCTCCCACCACCACGTGTCGCCCGTGACGAGCGGGCCCCAGATCTCCTGCCACAGCAGGCGACCCACCGTGGCCCGCAGCTCCTTCTTGGTGGCTGCCGCCGCCTCCGCCTCCTCCTCCTGGTCGCCGTCCTTGGTCCGGGCAGACGCGTCGCTATCGTCGTCTCGGCCCCCGCGGCCGTGGGGGATGGCCAGGAAGCGCGTGTGGGTGATGATGCTGCCCTGGGCGCGAAGCCTGGCCTCCTCCAGCCAGATCGGGAAGTTCCTGCTCGGGTGGCTGCCCCTGAACTGCAGCTCCAGGTTGAACACCAGGTTCTCGTCCAGCCACTTCTGCAGCCGCGGGCCCATCGAGGTTGCGGCAGGGCATGGGTCGATGAGGACCATGTGCAGGAAGCCGCCGGGCGCCAGCACACGGTTGATGTTGTGCAGGAGCTTTGGGACGTCGGACGAGGGGAGGATGGAGATGATGGAGAGGCAAGAGACGGATGAGAAGGTCTCGGGGGCGAAAGCCAGGGTCGAGGCCGACACGGTAGGGCAGAGCATAGGGTGGATGTTGGGGTACTGCTTGTGGCGGAGAGGCTCGGGCGACAGGTGGTACACGGGGGTGGTATTGTTGGTCGCAGCCAGGTACGAGGTGGTAGCTAGACCCCGGGGGCTGTCAGCACGGTCGATACGGGAGGACACGTCTTGGAGGGACCATCTCATACCTTGGCTCTCAAAGAGAGCGAGGACCTTCTGGACGCTGGGCTTTGCAGCCGGCTTGGACGCCTTCTCCTTGGGGTCCCAGATTGTCTCCATGTTGTAGAGAGCGGACAGCAGCCAACGCTGCTTCTCCATCTCCCGCTCGCGGTATGTTAGAGCTGTGTCCACCGCACGAGCAGCCTCGTCCCGGCGGTCATTCGGGTCTGGCCTGGGGACAGCAGTGGGACCATATTCATAGTGACCCCATTTGCCCTTGAGATGCTGCAGGATGACCTGGGGGCTGGCTGCGAGCATACGGTCGGTCTCGCGCTGCATATGCGCGAGATCCAAGGTAAGAGCGCCAAGCTGATCGGTGACTGCACAGTCGTAGTGATCCTCGTTTTCCATTTCTGAGATGGCCGACTCGGTCGGACTGATGGCCCAGTCACCCGGGGCCTTCCAAGCGTCGGCGTTGGTCGTTGGGCGGAGGGAAGCAGGAGGGATGACAGGCGCGCTCAGCCTGGGACGGACGTGTCGCTTGTACTTGGGGTTTCTGGAGTCTTCCTCCACAGCCTTACCGTTAGAAGACTCCTGGATGGTGGGGAGATGGTGAGACTCGTCGAATGCGGGCTGCTGAGCAGAGGCCGCCTGAGCAGCAGGCAGACGGATCACCTCGTTGAACTGGGTGGGAGTTTGCACAAACCTGTTGAGAGACGGGTGTCAGAATCCCGACTCCCAGCCACGATTACTGTGCGGAGTGTTTGCTTACGAGGACTTGGTAGGGGATGTGTTGCCTGCCTGGGGGCGAGGAGAATCTCCGGCAGAGATGTGGACTCTGGACAGTAGAAAGGCGCTGTCCTGCTCCCTTCGATCGCGAACAGAGACCACGGTGGTCTTGGTGATCATGGACACTCCATCACCGAGCTCCTGGAACAGAGTGGTAGAACCTGGCTGAGGATTTGTTATGTCACAGCCGAACAGAGCGCCTCCGGGAGCATGTTCCGTCTTGTCGAGTCCCTCAAAAACGGAGTCCGAAAAGCCTGCTGTGTTCTTAGCAATCTTGCTCTCAAGGACGGGAGGTTCCCATGTCAGATAGATGTGTCTGATGCTGGTAGGATGATGGAGACGATCGCCTCTAGAAAGAAGGGCTCTGGGACAGGCCTCGTGGTGAATGCAAGAGAGTCATTCTGCGGAGGTTGCAGGAGAAGGGAATCATCCACGCAGACTTACTGGAGAATCGCTTGGGGGGCAGACCGGGTGACTCGTCTGCTCCCGATGTGCTTGGTCGATGGCGGCTGGTGGCAGGCGCGGACGTGGCCGCCTCGTCGTGAGGCTGCTCCTCTATAGTGGGCGAGCGCAGCGACGAGCTAGCCACCGACTTGGCCTTGCCATCGCGCGAGGAGGAACCGCCCTTCTTGCGGTGCTTGCCACCAAAGAAGGCAAACTGCTTCTCAGCAGAGGACACGGAGCTGCGGACCGAACCAGAAGTACGGTTTCCCGACTGGTCATCCGTCCTGTCATCCTGATCCTGATCCTCGTCATGGTCATGGTCATGGTCATGGTCATCATTCTGGCTGGCGGCGTCCTTCAACTTGTCTTTGGCCCTGTGCTTCTGCTTCTGCTTTCGGGCCCGACGATCACCGACCGACTCCCTGTTGGGATCACTCCAGTCGACGTCGAACATTCTATCTCCAACATCACCCGGCTTCTAGCGGTGGCGACGCATGGGACACTGGTCCGGTGACGAGCCCATGAGGTCCAAGGTTGGTGTTGCGAATGGGAGAGGGAGATGTGACCTTGGATAGACCTGGAGAGGATGTTGCAGATTGGTCAACCTGCCAATGATTAGTCGGGGCTCGGTGTGTTCCATAGGATGATGGACTGCACGCCTATTCCAAGGGAGAAACGGTATCCCGTACGGGGCAAACGAGGGGCCCAAGAGGAGGAAAGGGTGGTGGTTTCTTCTTCTATTTGGAGGAATGGAGGGAGAAATGGAGGCCCAGAAATCAGACTTTTATGAGGCAGATAGAATATTGGAAAGAAAGGAGGATCTTGACGTGCTGATGCTGCAGGGAAGGGTGTGGATGGCAGGGTCAGGAGTCGAGAGTCGAGTTTTGTGGTAGAGGTTGGAAGATGGGTGAAGGAAGAGAGGGGGGGGAGTCCAATGCAGACGCGTCACTTTTGCAGGGCTCTGGAAGAAGCGCGTCACAGCAAAGAAAGAACCACCAAAAGAATTCACAGACACATACTTAGTGATTCCAGATGGGCAAAAGCAGCAGCGAAGACAGGGAAACTAACTACCTTCCTGAGCAGGCTGCAGGCTTCGAAGGCTTCTGGTCTGGCCGATGTTAAGTTTGTTTTACAGGGCGGCCCCTGGGACAAAGAAAGAATGGGAACAGAAGGAACTAATGGGGAGATACCCTCTCTTGTCAAGAAAACAGAGCTGAACTTTGTTTGGTGAGTTGGAAAAGAAGTACAAGCCCCGTCCGTTGTTGTGGCCCGTTGTTGTGGCGAAGATGGAAGCGGTGGACTCAACCACCTCCTGCAAGCCCGCTTGATAACAGGTTGTGCAAAAGACCCCCGCACTGGACACAGAACCCGCAGTCACTCCAAAGTCACTTTCAGGACTGTGAACTGTGGACTGACTAGGTATCCAGGTAAACATTTCTGAGGCTGAAAGCAAACTTGACTGTCACCAGAGGACTGTCACCAGAGGACTGTCAACAGAGGACAGTTTCTGCCAGATCAGGTGGGAGGGTCAATCCAGCCACTGGCTCCTACACGCGGTGGAGACACCTAGCAGAGACACCCAGCAGAGACACCCAGCAACCATATCACCAAGAGAGGAGCCCTGTTGGTTCAATAAGTTCCAGCAGAAGGACATGTGGTGAGAGGTGGTCCCACAACAAGGCAAACTCACCATCCGGGCCACCGTACTCGGCCCGGTTAGCCGGTCATCCGTAGACCTTTTTCTCCCTTCATGCTTCTCGCGAAAGAGTCCGGGACTTCCTGTCAACATCGTGCTGTGAAACGGGACGGGCGACGCTGACGGGCGACGCTGACGGACGCGTATCCAGACGGACGGTACCAAGGCATCAGAAGAAGCGGGAGCCTTTGGACGGGCCAGTATACGGCCATAGAGGTCGAAATCTTGGGTTTCTCATATTCATGAGGGTACTGTATGTTGCCTTTTTAACCCTGCTTCCCGTCGTGACATCTGTCAGGGACCGTTGCAGGTGCTGTCCGGTCCCTGAATTCATCCCCATCATATGCGAGCCGAGACGGGTGGCACATTAAACATCACGCCTGAGATACAAATCCGATCCCGAACTCCTTCTGATCATCTATACCACGTCCTATTCCATCTGGCTTGGCCGGAGATGTAGCCGTCTACCGGTCAGATTGTGTTGCCACAGAGAATCCTCCCTGAAAAGTACCGGCTGCGGCTCGCCTTTTGCGGTTGGTCTGACCAAGACGTCGGGAAATACCTAGACACATCGCACAACGTCCACCAACAGGTACACTCGTATCGCCGAGAGCATGGCAACCACACCTGCTCCGCAGCGTTTTGCAATGCACAGAATTCTGATTGAGGAACGGAGGGATCGTTTTACCATCCAAGCCCCCCCCCNNGACCAGAGCAGGTGCTTTCTTTACCCAGCGATTGCGTGCAGCGTCAGCATGTCGGGTACGCCGGTAGCCGCAACCACCATATCCTGCTGACGAATGCTCCAGAAAACTCATCAAGTGAAATCCTTGAACTTTGAAGAGGCTTAGCTGAATATCCTATAGCCTCTAATATTCAATAAAGTGGCTGCTCTGGCGCCGCGCACTGCATGGCGATGGCGTGCGTCTGCCGACGCCCATGCATTCTCGCCATCTTTTATTTCTTCTCTTTCTTATTTAGAATCCCACAGTCCTTCAGTCAGACGAGGCATGTCAATGGAGGAGACTAAATGCTTAAAGAGGGCAGCTGGAACCGAGTAGCCCCTGCCAGCCTGACTTCGTCGACCGCACCAGGGATTACGATGCTGATGTCCGTCGTCATGGCACACGAGAGGATTGACCCAGGCGTTCTCGTGGAGTTTACCGGATTCTGTCAGAGATTGAGAAAATTCACCGTCTCCCAGGGGAGAGCATTCATCACATGGGGACCGTTTGAGCCCGCAATCCTTGACGTTCTCCCCTCCGAGCCTGTATGAAGTCGGAGAACACGGCATCAGTCTCCCCGAGATGCAGACAAGACAGAGATTGAGTGTTGATACGTCCTAGAACTCTTTGAGACACCACGTAAGACATGGCCATGCAAGTGCTCGGCTGAGCCCCCGGCCAGTGGACGGGTTCGGGTAACTTGTCCACTCGATTTCGACGATCCGGGGCTGGATAATTCCTCTTGGTCCTAGTCAGTAGTCTCGTCTCGGGCGCGGTGAGCTCAGTCCAGCGTCCAAGTCAGGGTGTGATAATCGGATGGCACAAAGCCGCGCACAAAGCACGAGACTGGATCTCGAAGAGAGGAGACGGTGAAGCATGTCCGCGTTACCACGACGTGGGCCCGTGATAGAACCAGCCAAGCAACGTCAACTCCACGAGCTCGGTCTCCAGTGACTTGTTTTGTATAATAGCAACGTCAGATCCGATCGTGACAATCGACAACCACAAACTCGTCGGAATCGACCCAGTCCTCGCTTCTGCAAGATGCGGACAGGTACGGCTCCCCACGCCTCCCTCGCGCAGCCTGCAGCCACCCACACGCCATGGGCGCCACCCCGTCCACATCAGCATAGCCGAGTCGACTCCACAGCCATCTTGTGAGATCTGGGCCCCGTCTCGGGATGTCGCGCGCGATAGTAAAGCCACCGGGAGGGACAAGAGGCAGGCGGCCGCACTAGGCCATGGGAGTCCTCGTTTACCCTCGTCGAAAGCATTCTCTTGAGCAGCCGGGCTGGCAGCGGCAGCGGCAGCTTCAATCGGCCCTCTTACTTGTAGATGGTGCTGGTTGGATCTGAGATGGGCGGAACAAGTCGCATGTCACGCTTCACCCACGGATCGGTCAAACGTCGCATGCGACCAATGCATGCCGAGATCCGGCAGAGTTTCTCTTCGCAGCCCGGGACCGTTCTTTTGGACAGACAGCACAGACGTATGCCTGTGTATATGTATGTACACGCATGTATGCATGTTCCGAACGACTGCGTGCGCGGTAAGCGAGGTTCCCACGATACAGAGATGCGCATTCCCGATCCAGCATGTCCAAGTCGTCGTTCGTGTGACATGAACAACGCCCAGCGTCTTTGTCTCCCTCCCACGAGTCCCGATACCCACCGCTCCACTGCAGTACAGACAGAGTCAATTTCGGTGGGTGTACCTGCCTTCCATGCTGGTCCCAATCATTACTGGCACGTGCCACGAGCCAATGGCCTCAGTCAGAAGGAGGAAGAGGTACCATCTCTTGAAACAGCGAATAGTCAGCTTCTCAGATTTATTTCACGCTGCGGACGAATGACAGCTTCCCAGACGGTCCTTCGAGCTGCGTCCCGGTGGCACAGGTGTGTATAATCCCCAAGACATGTCTATGGGTTGACGGGCCAGTACGTCGACCGGAACGGGTCGTCGTTGAAATCTGCCTCGAAATGGAATCATTGGAAATTCCCGAGTATTCCGACACGATATTCTCGGGGATTGGCCACGTGTAGCAATCTGATATTCCTGTGCTCTCGCTGTCGGTCGCCGAGGATGGCTTGCATTGAACGGAGTATCCAGTGGGAGATCTCGCGGCCTCGACCAGCAGGCAAGAGCCTGGGTGCACAAGATGTAGCGACCTGCTAGCTGCAGCACGAAGCCACCGAGCCAATGTCTTCTGTCAGTATGACTTGAGGCTTAAACTCTAAACATTAGAGACCCTGGCACGAGGTACGCTGTCTTTTCCATCCTAGACTGACAGCTTCCCCTTCTCGTCCCCAAGAGGTTGCCAAGGCCATCAGTGAACTGAACAGCTAAAGCTGTCAACCCCAACTATTGATGCTGTTGCTTGAGCCCTCACGGCTCGGACACGCCCCGACATGTTAG
Organism: Juglanconis oblonga; assembly: GCA_003012965.1. NCBI lineage: Eukaryota > Fungi > Ascomycota > Sordariomycetes > Diaporthales > Juglanconidaceae > Juglanconis > Juglanconis oblonga. The sequence continues at coordinate 18,153 of MUZH01003877.1, read as the reverse complement.
ATGAACCCCGGGACATGACCCAGTCAACGGCCGAGTAGTTGATATATCGATCCACCAGAATCAATATAGAGGCGAGTAGTTGAAACTTCCTGCATGCTTCGGATTCCCAGTTGAAAACTCTGAGATCCTTGTTTATCTGCGAGGAAACCCGTGCCGTTCTCCCTCTTAAGTAGTCCTCTTCAGCCATTAGGGACTGCCGTGCCACAGACCCCCGGGCCTTGACGCAGAAGTGTCTCTGGCCATTCGTCTCTTCTCCACCACTGGCTTCCCTCTTTTATTTTGTTGTCTTGTCTTGCTACTTTCCTCTTTCCTCTGCACTTCGCTTCGAATCCTCGTCTGTTTTCCCTCTCGATCACTCGCGAGGCGCCCGTCGTCGAAGCCCTCTACTGACAAGCAAGACCAGGTGCCAAGCTAAGTTCGGACCTTGAGGGCATCATGGAGCTTCAGGATAGAGACTGTGACCATGAGCGGCAGCAGGAGCGGTATGTCTACGGCAGGAGCTTCATGGCCAGGTCATTCGGCCGGGTCTTGGATCGACTCAAGGGTATCGAGACATCTGTTAATGCATCCACGTTCGGGAGGGTCTTTCGGCTTGATGGATCCGGTCATGTATGTTGCCCCCCAAATATTCGTCGACGCTGAAGCGAATGTTACTGACAGCTTGCTGTTGGTGTTGTACAGCCGGAGCAAATACAGGATGCTAGCTTCTACACCGAGATCCGCGCCGGCTTGACAACCTTCGCGACCATGGCCTACATCATCGCCGTAAACGTGAGGTCTCCTCGAGCAGATGAAGTACCACTTAGCCTTGCTGACCACGTCATTCCAGGCCGACATCCTCTCAGAAACGGGTGGGCCTTGCGAGTGTCAGAGACCACTTGGCGCAGGAAGAACTTGTGCGAATGAAGCAGAATGGCAGGCTTGTTCGAGCGGTACACATGCCAACCTCCCTCGAAGATGTCCCGATCATTTCCCCTGACGAAGACTTGTGTAGTTGTGAAACAGGATCTTATCACAGCAACCGCAGCCCTGGCAGGCCTGGCTAGCATCCTCTTTGGCTTCTTCACCAACCTCCCAGTGGCCTTGGCGTAAGTGTGCGGCCCTTACCCCCTGCGGGAGAAGAGGAGACAAGGCTGACCAGAATCGTAGTCCAGGAATGGGCCTCAACGCCTACTTTGCCTACCAAGTCGTCGGCATCCGCGGCACCGGCTCGGTGCCCTACTCACTCGCGCTGACGGCCGTCTTTGTGGAAGGCTTCATCTTCATCCTTCTCGCGCTGACAGGGATGCGCCACTGGCTGGTGAAGATCATCCCCGGGACAATCAAGACCGCAAGCGGCGTGGGCATTGGCCTGTTCCTCACCATGGTGGGGATGTCGTACTCCGAGGGTGTTGGCATCATCACGGGGAACCCGTCGACACCGCTGACTATAGCCGGATGTGACGCGGCATACCTCGACAAGGTGACGGGTGCTTGTACCGGGCACCTCATGACAAGCTCCAAGATGTGGCTCGGTGTCATGTGCGGCGGCCTCCTGACGGCCTTCCTCATGGCATTCCGGGTGAAAGCAGCTATCATCATCGGCGTGGCCCTCGTGTCAATCCTCTCCTGGCCGTAAGCCAACCCCCTCCCCCTCTATTCCTCGTGCTGGCTGACCAGAATGCCAGACGCAACACCCCTTTCACCTACTTCCCCGCCACAGCAGAAGGCGACGCCCGCTTCGCCTTCTTCCGCAAGGTAGTGTCCTTCCACCCGATCACGCACACGCTCAACGCGCAGCAGTGGGACCTGTCCGGGTCGTACGGAGCCTCCTTCGCCCTGGCACTCTTCACGTTTCTGTACGTCGACATCATCGACTGCACAGCGACGCTGTACTCCATGGCGCGGTTTTGTGGCAGAGTGCAGCAACATAAGGACCACACGAAAAACCGTAAGGATATCAGTGATGGAGACTTTCCCCGGTCGACGGTCGCGTATTGTATCGATGCGGCGTGTATCAGTATTGGATCCTTACTGGGCTGCTCGCCTGTGACAGCGTTTATTGAGAGTGGTGCGGGGATTGCGGAAGGTGGGAGGACGGGGCTCACGGCGATGGTGACGGGGTTGTGTTTCTTGGTGTCGGTCTTCTTTGCGCCGATATTTGCGAGCATTCCGCCTTGGGCGACGGGGTGCACGCTGATCTTGGTGAGTCTCCCTCCCTGTCGCTGCACGGCGTGGTGTGATATGCTGACAAAATCGCAGGTTGGCTGCTTGATGATACGGCAAGTGACGGCGGTCAACTGGAGCTACATCGGCGATGCGATCCCCTCGTTCGTGACCATCGCCTTCATCCCGTTCAGCTACAGCGTAGCCTACGGTCTTATCGNNTCCCCAGACCTTGCTGACGTACCCACTCAGCGGGCTCTTCGTCTACACGGCCCTCAACGGGATGATCTGGGCGGTAATGTTGCTCTCCCGCGGCGCCTACGAGCCCAAAGACTACCACCGGCGCGAGTACTGGACCTGGAAGCCGGCGGGCGAGAAGCCCTGGATCTTCCGCGTGTTCACGAAGGGGCGCTTCTGGGAGGACGAGCGGCTGCAGCGCAAGAAGCACCACCTGCCGGGGCGGCTATCGAACAACAAGGCCGACGAGAGCAAGGAGGCGTGCGACGCGTTCGCCATGTCCGAGGTGGACCTGGACTCGATGCGCACGTCGCGCGTGGCCACGAGCTTTGCGGGGAGCTCGACCACGACGGACCAACGGGAGTCGGGTGTGGCGTCGGACGGGTCCGGTGGCTCTTGTGCGGGCCGGCATGGGCTGGGGGAGATGGAGCGGGAGGGCGAGATGCATGAGTTGGAAGTGGTGGTTGTGCCGCAGAAGGTGCATACTAATGGACCTCCTGAGTAGGACAGTATTGCTGCATGGGAAGGGGGAGCATACAGGCATCGGCGGTGCTTGTGGAAGCTTCCACAGAGCACCGGGTTACTCGCTGCTCAGTGCCTGAATATCGGGGTTCTCTCTTCCATGAGACCCATGCCGTCCCTGTCTGGCATATAAAGGAGATGAGAAAGGAGGTGGCCTGGATGAAGACATAGTGGATGTATCATGAACTCTCCTGGGATGGAATGTATGTAGAAACGATTTTGATTGACGGCAATGGAAAGGACTGGAGATAGATATTTCTGTGTGATCAATACCTAAGTATGTGGTTGTGACAGTCAGATGGTGTTCTGAGGAGGACAATATCAGATTGGTGATACTTTTTCTCGAAGCAGGTCGGATTACATAAGCATCAGCACTGCGTCATAGCTCCTCCTCCTGTGCACCAAGCCAATCACGACGTTACTCCAAGCTTCTGCTTTCACATCACCACGACTGCAATCCCCAGCATTCTCTCTATCTTCTCAACAGACCTGGCATTTCTGAGCCCTCATCCAGCTCTTCACTCGGTAATTGAGAAATCCTGGCAAATCCAGCTCCGTCGTTCGCCCTCCAGATTCCTCAAGAGGATTGAGGTGCTCACCTCTTCACACCGCAAAGATGAGTGGTGGATGGAATACAAGTAAGTTGCTTCACAAGTGGCCCACAATGTCTACTCGCCTTGGAAAGTACTAAAAAACATACTAATTATCCACAGTCGAGTCCGATGCGGTATGTGGAACATGCCTGATCTACCCATTGTCGCAACCTGGAGGCGACTATCCCTCTCCCCCCCGCCCCTCTGGTAACAGTACTGACAACGTGCAGGGCGTCTTCACCTTCCTCCTCGACAATCTCGGTGTCAAAAATGTCCAGTTCGAAGAGCTGATCTCTATGGACCCCGACATGCTCGCCCAGCTGCACCCAGTCTACGGTGTCATCTTCCTCTTCAAGTACCCGACCGATACTCCCTACACCTCTGCCGAAAAGCCCCTCGAAGGCACGTTCGATCATGAAGCCGCCCAACGCCTCTTCTTCGCCGCCCAGACCATCCAGAATGCCTGCGGCACCCAGGCTCTCCTCTCAGTGCTCATGAATAAGCAGGACCCCGACGGCCTCGAGGGCCGTGACGCCGGATACATCGACATTGGCGAGCCTCTTCGCGACTTCCGCGAATTCACCATGGCACTCCCCCCTGAGTTTCGAGGCGAGGCCTTGTCCAACAGCGAGCTGATACGGGACGTGCACAACTCGTTCGCCAAGAGCAGTCCCTTTGCCGACGAGACACAGCGGACGACGGGCGAGGCCGAGGACGTCTACCACTTCGTGGCCTATACACCTATCGACGGCGTCCTCTATGAGATGGACGGTCTGCAACCTGCGCCCATTAGCCATGGTCCTTGCAAGCAGGACCAGTTCCCTGCCAGGGTGATGGAGGTGCTCCAGCGGAGGATCAACCGCTACGATACCTCAGAGATTAGATTCAACCTCTTGGCCATGGTTCGGGATCTGCGCATCCAGGCAAAGGACATTGGTGACATGGAGATGCTCGAGCGAGAGGAGAAGAAACGTATCGACTGGCGCTTCGAGAATGCTCTGCGCCGACACAACTTCGTGGGCTTCGCAGGTGAGGTGCTGAAGGGAGTGGTGGCTCAGAAGCTCAAGACGGGTGGCGAGACCGCGTACAAGGAGTGGGTGGACGATGCGACGTCCAAGATGAAGCAGAGGGTAGAGAACAGGAAGGCGGAGCGCACAGAGGAGGACGTGGAGATGGGCGGTTGAACGAGGACAACCCCAATGACGGACACGATTAGAATCTTCTCAACGACTTCGCATCGTTTTATACCCCTGAAGGACATCACTACTGTTTTCTGAGACAACCGTCTCCTCCCTCTGTATCTTTTGGTTGAAGCAGTGGATGGCAGGGAACCCGACGTCTATTCAGTGTGTGGCAGCGCTGACCTTTTCCAGGCGCCGGACCCCTTATCGAGTGACGGATATCTCTGCATGCAAGTCTGGCTGCGCGCTTTTCTATCTTCTTTACTCGGTAGATGAGAGCGCTCTTTCACTCTCGTCGATAAGCGGCACCGAGTTTGGCCTCGTCAACATCGTCAGTACTCTCGTGCGATTTTGATTCGAGGGCTGCCGCGTCGTCTTCGCCGAACCGTCGAACAACCGAACCAAGACCCTCAGAGACCTCGAGTACTCAACGCCCGTCTGCTCTGACCGTGCAGTGCGATTTCTCTTCTGACATATGTCCAGCGGCGTCTCGTTCGCAGTATTCCGCGCTTGGACGTCAGCACCGCCAAGCATCAAGGCCTCAACTATCCGTGGTAAGCACCAGTACGTGGCGTGGTGAAGAGCGGTGTTCCCTTTCGTATCCGTCAGCTTCAGGTCGGCTCCTCGCCAAAGCAGCTTCTCAAGCCATGCCAAGCCGGCATCTTCAGTCAAGTGTCCACCGGCGACTGCGCGGATCAGCGCCGCGAGGCAAGTTTCGCCTTGGGTGTTATAGGTGTTGGGGTTGTCGAAAGACACCGGTCGCGAGATGGTGGATGAGCCAGATCTACCTCGTATTTCCTACCATGAATGGAACGACAATTGCTCACATCGCGAGGCGTCCTCTGTGCTGGCGGCGATGGCTTTGTTGACCATCTCGTTGTACCTCCCCGCCAGGTCGGAGATGGCTCGCGCCTCCGAATAACCTCTCTCCATGTCCCACAGGGCCTATCCCTCGAGAAAGCGCGAGATACGACGGCCCGTCAACTTTCCCGTCGATGTCGGCGACAAAAGCGTTGCCAGGAGAGGAGACTGATTCTTCTCCGGGATCATCTGTAGGACATCTTGGAAGCCGGCTACGAACTCCATCTTGTCTCCTACATCGAAGCCCTGGAACACTGCAGCATCTGCCACGAGCGAAGTTAGACAGGTGTCGCCAGCTAGATTCCGGAGCGTCCATCGAGACTTCTTGTCTTGCAGAGTTCGGAACAAGAACCGGATCTTGCCCGCGATGGACTTTAGATCCAAGAGATGCATGAAAGTGCGGCCGGAGAAGTCTTTCACGTTGAGGAGCTCCTCTGCACATCTCTGCAAGAGCTCACACAGCAGCCCCAGATCATCTCGCCACCTCACAGCCACGTGAAGGACCGTCTCGTTTAGAACTGTCCGCCCAGTGTCGAGTCGGGAATCCCGAGAGTCAAAGTCGGTCCTTGGAAGCTGCAACGGCTCGCCAGAGGCGTCCGTTATGGCTGTGGCGATCTTGCGGTGGAGACACGGCGAGCGACGACTGCAGCAGACTTCTACCACGAGCTTGGTGTACTCGACCGATTCAGAAGCATCCGGCATAACGTGGAGCGGGAAGTTGAGGGACGGTTGTCCTGATCGTGATGAGTTGGTGGAGAAGCTTAGGAGACTGCGTATCTCGGCTAGCAGGGAGGAGCTCGGGCGGCTGCGCAAGCTTAGGGAGCGGATAGACGCTTAGAGCAGCTTTCCCCCCTTCGTCAATGGGGGTTCACCCACGACTTCGGTGGCTGTTTTCGCAACGGGTGATTGAGTGTTGTGGCCTGGAGAATAGTGGGCCAGGGCAGTCGATGTTGGTTCCTGAGAACAAGATACTCAGCCACCCAAGACGAAGGACTGACTAGCGGGAACACACACCAACGTCCTGAGGGACGCTTGGTCCTGTGACGAGGGCAAGCTTCTCGGCAATGCACCTCTTACATCGAAGATCGACAAGCCGTTGGCATACGCAGTCAATACGCGCCTGCGATCCTTCGCGATGCGGAACCAAGCAATGCGCTCTCTAGCCGCTTCGCGGGTCCTGGGACGGGTGCCCTCGTCGGACAGTAACCTTTGCAGTTTGACCTGCGTAGATCGCTTCCCGGATTTTAGTCTGTTCCCACCGTCAACATCCATGCTATCGAAGCATTGGGAGGCGTATGACTTACACACAGCCGTGCTTGATAGATCCCAGCGCAGACAGGATCTTTCCGATCACAGCCGTCGTGATCATGGTGCAATAGTACAACCTGATGAGGTTCTTCTTCATCCTAGTATCTGCCAAACTTGGGCAGCAGTGAACGGACGGCCTCGTCGTGTGCCGAATGAGCGTATTCTCTTCTTGACGCGACCAGCGGCGGGCTTGAGCGACAGGTCGGGCGATGTCAGGCTTTGTGTTCTGCGTGAGGGAGCCATGATCTAAAACCGACTTTGAGAGGCGACTTATAAGTAGTAGCTGCTCACCTTCATCTAGTAGTGAACTGAGTGCCGGCGACCTTTTTTCTTTTCTTTTCGGCGCCACGGAATCCACGGGGGAGAGAGACAGAGAGAACCATTTTATCTTCCTCTCTCTCAGACCACAACCACGTTGAGCCCATCATGATCCGAGAGGTCGATCTGCGGAGTTTCCACACATATGTGATCTCCTCGTACATCAGCATGCTCTCTGCATCTCTTACCCAGTTCGGCAATGGGTCAAGTCTCCCGCGCAAAAAACCATTGTCCACTGGATAAGAGCGGCATCCACTGTCAGCCTCAGCCTTGAACCCGTATTGTTTTTTTGTTTTTTTGTGTTTTTTTTGCGCGGGGCTATTTTTAGTGCTGCGTGCCGTATAGGTATAGGTGCAAAGTAGGTAGCATTGAGTGGGGGCAGCGGAGGTGCTCCCTGTCCTCAGCTCTGCGCAAAAAAGATCGGTGGACGACACCTGGCTTCATGCGTCCCACACACCGACACCGGCCGTTCACCACCTCAGTGTTCCACAGCGGAACGTATTGGGTAAGAAAATCTATGTTGGTTTTCTTCTATCGTGCATCCACCGCCACGTCAAAAGGTTCCTTCCCTCTATCCGTCGGCTCCGAATGCCTCTTTGTACACCTATTGTGCAGGATGAGTTCACGGTCCTGTGCTCAACAACCACCATATGCCTTCCAGAAACCGGATTCCCTCCTGCCATCGCGGCAAGAGTTCCAATTCACAATTTTCCAGACTAGTGCCACCACCATTATTCCACCCCTACTGCGTCAGAACATATGCCCTCCAGCATAGACAACTTCCACAAGTAGAGTGACGCCTTTCTCCCCAGACAGCTGGCACCTTTACACATCCCTCACAGCTGCTCTTTCTGGCACACGTAACAACAATTGCGTCTCAAGAGGAATCCCTCATCTCAAGGCCGCACATTACATACCTGGTATGAGGCAATGTGCGCCGTCTTTGTCGGAAAAGTTGAAGATGATGGATACCCATTAGCAGACGGAAGTTGTACCCGCGATCATGTCGTCATTTGCAAAGTCCGAATACGCGTGTTTCCTCCTTCCCATCTCCCCCATCCATCATCATCATCCCACCTGGTGAATTCGACTTCCGCACATGCCCAGTGTACAACCCTCACACTGCGCAGGTGTCGACACCAAGTATCGACAAGCTGTTCAGCAAATTCAAATGCGCGTGCTGTCGAAGAACAGCAACACTAGTTTCGGCGATGACCGTCAAAGGTCGTCCCATCATCGATCGCTTGGCTCCCTTGAATGGGAGTCAATCCTACATCTCGTCTTCGTTCTCGTTCGTCGTGAAAGTCATTCGTCGTCCTGCCCAGACTCAAGCGGCAGCAGCAGGCTTGCGCGCTACCCAAAAGGTAGCATGGTACATCGTCTGCAGCATGCTCTCCGGGTCCTGAATATAGGGCGCAGAGATGCCCAGCTCCTTCTTCTCGACCACGAAGCCGATCTTCTCAACCAGTGCCATCACCTCGTCGGCCGACAGCTCGAAGCTGCCTGGGTCGGCGATGCCTGACGAGTTGTTGGCATCGTGCTCGCCATCACCGTCGTCATCGTGGCCGTGGTTGCCAGGCGCGTTGTTCTCGAAGTGCCAGAGCAGCGGGCCGATGTTGATGAGAACGCCGCCGGGCTTGAGGCAGTAGTAGATAGTCTCGAGGTAGCGGATCAGGTTGGGAGCAGTGTCCAGGAAGAAGACAGTCGCCACCGCGTCATAGGTGGCTGCGTGCTCCTCGTCGCTGTACAGGCAGAGGAAATCGGCGGCGCACATAGCCATCGGGCCTGCACCTTGAACGGTTGACATAGCTGTGGCCGGGTGGATGTCGGGAATCTTGTAGCCCTGGAGGTGGTGCTCACGGGTGGGGTGGTTCGAGAAAGTATGAATCCAAGGGTGAATGGTATGCTGGCCGGCGGACTGGACGTAGTTGAGGATGTAGGAGGACGCAACGAGCTGGTGGTAGGAGATCTCGTTGCCCTCCGTATCGAAGCCATCCAGGCTCAGGTCGAAGACCAGGCGGCCAAGGCCGGCGCCCGGAACAAGGACCTTGAGATGGTCAGCCTCGGGCTTGTTGGCACGCTCCACGGCCAGAACACGCTTGACAGGACCGTAGCAAGCCTCACGCTCCTCAGCACCCTCGGCTGACCAGTCACGGTAGAACTGGCGGATCGTGCTCCTCGCCTTGTCGATGTCGCCATACTTGGCCACGCCAACCCACGGCTCGGGCATGACCTGGAAGTCACCCTCCTCGGTGTGCTCGTAGACCTGGAAGCTTCGAAGACCGTATTTGACGATGTTGCGGGCGAGCTCGGCATTGGAGTCAATAGCTGCGTCGACCTTGTCCAGAGTCTCGAGGTAGTTGAAGGGAGGAGCGGCAAGCATCTTCCAGTGAGCCTCAGGCAGGGCGTAGAAGGACTGGCGACGTAGATGAGTGCAGTTGAAGTGAGCCACCCTACCGTATTGCCTGTAGGACGATCGTTAGCAGACGTAATAGAGTATCCACAGCAAGGTTCTCAGATTAATGAACCAAGCAATCAAAAAGAAGGTGAGTCTTGTCAGGACAGCAGATGCAGGCGAGATTATATAGGACTGTCCCCGTATCAATGTACGCTCCCCTTCGAATCCCCGAGTTCAAAGGGAAGAGCAGCCCTGGTTGGTGTGTGGAAGGGGCGAGAACAACACCGAAGAACCAAGAGCAGAGCAGACCTGCAGAGGACTGTCGGCCACAATAGGCGGGTGTAGACAAGGCTGATGCAGAAGAGCAAAACTAGGCAGTGAGAGCAATGAAGAAGGGGCCAGATGGACGAAAAAGCAGTTGGGGAGATGAAGGGATGGCAGACTGACAAAAAGGAATCCAGAGCACAGAACATGACTCTGGCCTCCTCAGGGTCGTCAACAGTCTTGTCGACACCCTGCCAGTCGCTCTCATCCATGGGCATGAGGTCGTCCATCTTCTCTTGCTCCAGGGTGCTCATAGTCTTGAATGGGGCGTATGCTGGCTGGTGGGCAGGATGAACTCCGGATGAGAGAGTGAGGTCCGGGTGAGAGTGGTTCTCAGACAAGAGCAGTGCTCAGACTGGGTGGTGAGCAGAAGGTGAGCACCAGTCGTGAAGGTATCATAAGCTCCCGGAGTTGCTATGGCCTTGATGTGATTCAGGAGCCACTAAGACTGCTAGTGGGGATGATGACCGGAGAAGTTGTCATGAGGCTCCCGAGACTGTGGAGCTGCCCCGGTGGTGAGACTGATGCCAAGGGGAGGGAGACACCCAGGGGAGGGAGACACCCAGGGGAGGGAGACAACCAGGCGAGATTGATGACGAGAGAGTGAGTATCGACAGTGGATTTATCTTGAGTTCTCCAGGATGGCTGTGTGGGTTGGGGCTCTGAGTGGTTTTGTTGTTCTTAGCAGCGAGAATAGTAACCAGAAGGAAACGAGCAGGATTAACAAAGGAGTCATAAGGTCCCAAGGTTGCCGAAGAAGAGTGTTGAGGATCCCCAAGATGATGACGGGATGTGATCACCGAATGTGCTCGGTCAAGAGCTGCAAAGATGCATCCTGAGCTTTCTGGCGGGGCAAGGACGAGAGGGTGTGTGTGAGAGTGTGTGACAAGAGTGAGGCCGACGAAATAGTCGAGACTAACCCGAGGAGAGGTCGAGTTATGACTCCTTGTCCGTGCCGGTCCTCCCAAAGTTTTGTTGTTCTCCATCGCCGGAGTGAACTGGGGCCACCAAATGTAGCGCCTGGTTTGCTGCATGCATGGTCAGAAAAGCGGGTCCACGTGGCGGCCCCAGCTGCACATCATCCACTAACGATGCCGCTCACTTGCACTCCGGGGCTTGCAGCTTGGGGGCTTTGCATGGCAGCAGGCAGCAAAACACCACGCCCTCACTCAGCAACCTCCACCCAACAAGAGCTTGCACGACCAGACAACCCAGAATTCCACATCAGCTGCCAACAGACCTTGTCCCGAGCCGACACCATTTGTGCACACATTATCAACCACACATTATCAACATTGACCACCACACTGGAATGCACCAGCATCTGCACTAGCCCCTGCATCGGCCGCCCCAAGTGCCATCCCCGGATCCATAGAAGATGACGACCCAAACGAAGACTTTCCAACTCTCCTTCCCGCTCCCGCGGTCCCTCGACACGCGCATCTACGTCCACCTGACCGTGCAAGCGAAGTCTGTCATCCTCTTCCTAGCCACCGCGGCGGCGGACGAGATGGGTAGCCCGCCGACCATGGGCTCCTTCGTCTACGCCCTGCCCGACGTAAGCTGTCCCTTTCCTCTCCTGCATCCAGTGTTGGTGCTCACATGACATGTACTGTTGTTAGAAATTCAACCCAACCCAGCCGCTCTCGACGCCGCTGTTCAGCGTCGAATCCTCGCTGGAGTTCACCTCGCGCCTGGCGCGCCTGTTCGCCAGGAAGACGGGCCTTCCCACCTACGTGGGCAGCTCCCTGAGTCTTTCGGGTGCCGGGCTTGGTGGCACGGTGGAGGAGGAGATGGAGGCGTTCCGGAAGGTGGTGGAGGTTGTCACGGAGAAGTTGCAAAGCTCATTGGGCATCACAGATGGGGTGGCGGGGATGACTATTAGCAGCTCATGAGAAGGCGTTGGTCCATGCTGGGGTTGAACACCCGTGAGAATCCGTCCTTGGAAGCGAAAACCATCATCTCAGGTGATGCTCGGAGTCAGGGCAGATGGAGGTGTTCGTCACCGTGGGCGCTGTTGGCCAGCGCTGTTGGCCATGGCATTGGGTCACGCAACGGGCATCGCCTCAGCGTGCGATGGAGCGAAGCAATACCGGATTGTGTCACCTTCGCTCGGCAAGCGCAACGAGAGCTTGCGGCAGACACCTGCCGTGCCGATATCGACCACCAACGAGGTCAGCGTAGACGGGCCGCGTCACACAAACCCCTCCCCAACTGGACCGACCCGGAGAAATCTGCACACGAGTGTTTGGAGGCAGAATTTGGCCAAGATGGCAGATGGCAGTACGAAGTGCAGAACCGGAAGAATTCTCACGGGAGTCTCGAGGGCGGTCCTAGGAGAGTGCCAGGAACGTTACCGCAATCAAACCTACCTAGGTATCCAGAAGGGATGGCGTGCGTCTGATGATGTCTCTTCTACAACTTTGCAGACGCCATCGGGGGAGGGGCCAAGTAGTCTTGACACACAAAACTCTTCTCTTGCAGCAACTTTTGTTCTATGTGGTGGCCCGACTGCGATGTAGATGCTGATCAGATCAGTAAAGGAGTATCTTCGGGTCAAACAAGATTTGACAAACAGACGCCCTCTGCTCGACGTTTGTTTGGACCCAGCAGCCCCCAAGACGGACCGGTCATCCAGGACCCACGTTCACAAGCCACGAGGAATACGAGTGGGAGGGCCATAGATGCAGCCTTGTGTCATTTATTTTCAGATGAATAGGCTTGTGGGATATGTCCTCGGTTGGATCCGAAGACGCTCGCAGCCGTGCAGCCAGCCAGCCCAGACCACGCATCAGTGTTAGAGTGATTGCTCCAGGGACGATGCGGGGCGAGTGTGGCTTTCCAAACAATATATCGTATGCCCTCTTTTTCCCATGTCTGGGTCACACGTGAAGTTGTACTGCTGGTCTTGTGTTCGGGCCCACAACATGACACGCCGGGGGTATCACCGAAATGTCAAGCAAAGCTCTCAACGTTGAGGAAGTCAGCGGCGGTGGCAGGAGATCGCCTGGTTTTTTTTTCTTCTTCTGTTTTTTTTTTTTTTGGAAGTGCAGCAGCGTCACTGTGCATGGCGGTTGAAATACTGGTACGTCAGAGACAGAGAGGTGGGGGCCGACCTCGTGCCGGAGGACACCCACGCCCACACCCATGCCCACGCCCATGCCCACGCCAGAAAAAGCAAGGCAGACTACCTACCGGTCAGCCGGTTTGGCGAAACGGCCTCCGAAGGCTGGATTTAGAATGTAGACCTGGTCTGCAAGCCAGTACAGGCTAGGGGTCCTGCTGAAACTCAGGGTCTGACATTCCCTGGCTGTGGGGTGTTCTTCTCGGTTGATACTAGGTACTACTAGTACTACTAGTACCTCCTACACATATCGAGTCCCTCTCACAAGAGAAGATATCAAAGTTTTCCAGCCTGGTGCGTGGAGGTTCCTTGCGGGCAAGCTGGCAGGGTGATCTACCACTACTACTCAAGTACCTAATATAAAAGTACTTGGGTCTTTGGTGGCAATGTTGGAGTCCCTGATCAAAGGTGGTAAAATTCAGACACACGGGCCACCTGACTCCATATCCCTGCCGGCGCAGACCCCAAATGTCGGCACTAACAGCTTCAAATTCCTTCCTGGCCCCCATCCTGGGTATCAGCACATTCTACCACTTCAACCCCATGTCCAAAGGCAGAAATGGGTATGCACATATGGAATCAATGCTTCTGGAAAGCTCACTGGTTTTGTACCAATTTAGTCTGTCCAAATCAACCACAGTTCCGCTGTGTTCTCTGCTGTTCCCTGTCCATGAAGTGGCCCTGTGGTTTGGAGAGGGGTTGCAATCTTTGGAGCCCCTGCTAAAGCACCCCACCACCAATTCTACCACAGCTCCGACACACCCACGCCCACTTCTCCCACTGCACCAAGCACCCACTCACTTACTGGCCAACCCAGCCGCTGCCTTTCACTTTCTTTCCAAGCAGCCTTCACTCTCTCCACCATCACTGTCGTCCCACGACCCGACCTACACCAGTTGTCCAGCCATACACCTCCTGAGTCTTGGGATCTCCTCCATTCACATCCACTTGGCTGCCGTGGTGGTGGTGCTGTGCTGCACTTCCAACACCCTCACCCCCCCCCATCTCCCATCATGGCGTGGCAACCCTCCCCCGAGTCTCTCCAGACTCTGGCTGTCTTCCTCAAGGACTCCCTCAGCGGCTTCGACAAGGCCGCCCAAAAGAAGGCTGAGCTTGTGAGTCGCTATACTCCAAACACAGACAGGACAGGCCCCTGGACTGCTTCAGCAGAACGAAGGCGCTGACCTCGCCCATTAGATGCTATCACAAGCCAAATCCTCCCCAGACTTTAACAACTATCTCGCCTACCTCTTCTCCAGCGCAAACCCTCCCCAAGGCCTCAACTTCTCTGAACAAGACTATGCCCTTGTTCGCTCCGCCGCTGCCATCATGCTCAAGAACAACGTCAAGTTCCACTTCAAGCAGATACCTGAGACGTCCTTGAGCCTCATCAAGCTGGCCGTTCCCCTGGGCATACAAGACAAGAAGCTCCAGATCCGAAGCTATGCCGGAAACATTGCTACAGAACTCATTAGCCGCGTGGGCATCTATGGGTGGCCAGAATTCCTGCCCGAGCTGCTCAAGATGATCGGGAACGAGACGGGCCACATCTCTCCCGAAGGCCAGGAGGGTGCCATGGCCGCCATGGCCAAGATTTGCGAGGACAACTTTAAGATATTGCAGCGCGAGCAGAACGGCCAACGGCCCCTGAACTACCTGTTGCCCAAGTTCATCGAGGCCACCAAGAGCCCCCTGCCCAAGGTGCGCGCCCAGGCCCTGACAGCCATCAACGTCTTCGCTCCGCGCAAGACCCAGGCCATGCTCAACTGCATCGACGACCTCCTTCAGCACCTCTTCATCCTGGCCAACGATACCGACGACGACGTGCGACGCCAGGTTTGCCGATGCTTCGTGCAACTCGTCGATACCCGACCCGACAAACTGACGCCCCACATCTCGGGCTTGGTGGACTACATCATCACCCAGCAGAAGAGCGAGGACGAGGAGCTTGCGTGCGAGGCCGCCGAGTTCTGGCTGGCGGTCGGCGAGCACGACAATCTGTGGCAAGCCTTGGGACCCTACATCCAGAAGATCATGCCCGTCCTCCTGGAATCCATGATCTACAGCGGCGAGGACATTGCGCTGCTAGGTGGCGCATCGGACGACGAGGAAGAGGACGATCGTGTCGAGGATATCAAGCCGCAGTTTGCCGCGTCCAAGTCGGCGCGCAAGCTTGCCGCCAACCATTCAGCCGACGCCTCCGAGAACGGCAACGCATACCAGAAGCTCGCGAGCATGGACGACAATCTCGAGGAGGGGGAGATCGACGAGCTCGACGAGGAGGATGGTGACGACAACCCGGACGAGAAATGGACCCTGCGGAAATGCTCTGCGGCTGCCTTGGACGTTTTCGCTCGCGATTTCAGGGATCCCGTCTTCGAATGCATCCTCCCGTATCTGACCACAAACCTGAAGCACGACGAGTGGCCGCGCCGAGAGGCCGCAGTCCTCGCCCTTGGTGCTGTCGCGGAGGGCTGCATAACGGTGGTTACGCCTCATCTACCAGAGCTCGTCACGTACCTCCTCTCGCTGCTGAACGATCCAGAACCTGTCGTCAGACAGATCACATGTTGGACGCTTGGTCGTTATTCCTCGTGGGCCGCCAACCTGAAGGACCCGGCACAGATCCAGGCATACTTCGTGCCAATGATGGAGGGAATTCTTCACAAGATGCTCGACAAGAACAAGAAGGTCCAGGAAGCCGGCGCCTCCGCGATGGCCAACCTCGAGGAGAAGGCTGGAAAGGTCCTCGAGCCATACACGGGACCCATCATCCAGCAATACATCAGATGCTTCTCCAAGTACAAGGACAAGAACATGTACATCCTCTACGATTGTGTGCAAACGCTCGCAGAGAATGTCGGCCCCATCCTGGCGTTGCCCGAGCACTCTGGTCAGCTGATGCCTGCGCTGATCGACCGGTGGCAGAAGGTAGCAGACGAGTCGCGTGAGGTCTTCCCACTTCTCGAATGTCTGTCTTACGTCGCCATGGCCATGAGAGACGCCTTCGCGCCCTATGCGCAGCCCATCTTCCGCCGCTGCGTTACCATCATTCACACGAACCTCGAGCAGACGCTGACGTCGAAGACCAACCAAAACTTCGACCAGCCCGACAAGGACTTCCTCGTCACGAGCCTTGATCTCCTCAGTGCCATCATCCAATGTCTTGAGGACGACAAGGCGCAAGCCCTGGTGAAGGACGCGGACCCAGCCTTCTTCGAGCTGCTGAACCTTTGCATGGAAGACCCGGCGGACGAGGTCCGACAGTCAGCATATGCCCTCCTCGGCGACTGCGCCAAATACGTATTCCCACAGCTACAAAACCACCTTTCGACGATATTCCCCATTCTACTCCGGCAACTGGACTTGGACAACGTCGTGGACGAGGACATTGACGGTTGCTTTAGCGTCGTGAACAATGCCTGCTGGAGCGTAGGCGAGATCGCCACCCAGCATGGTAAGGGCATGGCACCCTACGTGAACGACCTGATGGAGCGCTTCGTACAGATCATGGTCAACCCGGCGGTACCGCTCAGTGTGACCGAGAACGCCGCCATCGCCTTGGGTCGTCTGGGTCTGCAGAACTCAGAGCTGCTTGCGCCTCATCTGTCGACATTCGCGGACGAGTTTCTGGCCGCCATGGTCGAGCTGGACTCCACGGACGAGAAGGCGAGCGCGTTGAAGGGCTTCACCATGATTGTTGGCCAGAATCCCGCAGCGATGGAGAAGAGCATGTTGTCGTACTTTCAGTGCATTGCACAGTACAACACGAGGCTGCCAAGTGATGTCAACCGCGAATTGCATGATCTCTTCCAGAAGGTGAGCTCTCCCCACGGAGCCTTGGATACTTGTCGTAGGTATATATCATTGTATGTATATGCTGACCGACTCCTTGTACAGATCATCAACGTCTATCGGCAAATGATTCCTCAATTCGACCAGTTTATCAACCAACTCCCTGCGGAAGATCGGGAGGCTCTGAAGTCTAAGTACGCGCTTTAGGATGGCACCGCATCTTCAACCACCTACCTAAAGCGACGGGTTGGGAGCCATCAAGAGCTCACCAAACATCACCGCGGCAAAGAAAATTACAGTAAATCTTGAACACGCCGCCGGGGCGTCGAGCAGCATGGCCGGTCATCCACCCTGCAAAACTGCAAAACCTGAGCTTTTTTGGCGTCTGCGATTCGTTCCGGCCTCGATCATGGCCTGCGTTTGCCAGAATAACGATGCCATCGCGAATTGGTGTTGAGTTGTAGATGTTGGGAGGACGCAACAGCAAAAGGAATGGAATAATGTTCCACGCACGGCATGAACGAATGGATTTGATGAGTGACGGCCATAACATCACAACAACACAACATATCCAGCGGACGGGGCAAAAACATCATCTCTCACACAACACTGCTGGCCACTCTTCGGGAGGGGCGAGTGTGCGGGCTGTTTGTTACCAGGGCAATACCAGTCGGGCAGGGCGGGTGAGCACAAGGTGCTGAAAAATGATGGAAGTGCTTTTTTCACAGATTGGCGGATGTGCGTCTCTCATTAAGTGAGACAGACGCATCCTCTGAAGTTAACCTTAGATAGTCGTAGATAGATACCGATGATACACATCATCACCTGCGAGTTGCTTCTTGCGTATTTGAATGGGACAGAAGTTATGGACACTGACGAGCGTACCTTTCACAATCGTGCCTGGGGGGGGGGGGTTCACACTGGTTTGCAGGGGAAAAGCTATACCAGTTCATCATCCTTCGTGCTCACCAAAGAAAGAGCCAACGGTTGCCTGAAGACGGCAACCTCACCTAATAGAACACCAGAGCATTTTGGTTATAGCACGATAGTGAAGGGGTATGTATAGCTTCGAGGCTGCAAAAGTCTCGCGACGTATCGCCGTCCTCGCCTATATATCGCCAATTCCTCCTATGCTGCTGTGCTGAGTCGTGATATCCATCTACGACTTCTCCCATGCACACTTATATATATATGTGTGTGTGTGTGTATCTCCGTACATGTACAGGACTGTCTAGTCTGTGTTGTTTATATGTCCATGACATGACAGGAGAGCTCCAGGCCCCAATGTCGTTTGTGTGCACGAATGGTCAGTGTATAAAATCCTTGCTGCTGTCTTCGTCCTTCCGC
>MUZH01003876.1:0-27690 GCA_003012965.1 Juglanconis oblonga | reverse complement strand
CTCCACCTCCGTTCTCGTCCGCGTCCTCGCCGCCCCCGTCAACCCAGCCGACGTAAACACCATCCAAGGAACCTATGGTGCCAAACCCACCTACAACACCCTTCTCGGCACCAGCGAACCCTCCACCGTGCCGGGCAATGAGGGCTGTCTCGAGGTCCTCTCCGTGGGCTCGGGCGTCACCACCCTGCAGAAGGGCGACTGGTGCATCCCCGCGTCGACCGGCTTCGGAACATGGCGCACGCACGCGCTCGTCGAGAACGCCGACAAAGCTCTATTGAAAGTAGACAGGTCGGGCCTGGATCCGACTCAGGTCGCGACGGTCTCGGTGAACCCGTGCAGCGCGTACCGCATGCTGAAGGACTACGTCGACCTGATCGACCTGTCGGTGAGGACGTTCCAGAAAGACGCCGACGCGAAGGGCGGCGCGTGGTTCATCCAGAACGGTGCCAACAGCGGCGTCGGGCGCGCGGCGATCCAGCTGGGCAGGCTGTGGGGGTTGCGGAGCATCAACATCATCCGGGAGCGCGAGGGCGACGCCGACGCCACCAACAAGCTCAAGCGGGAGCTGCTCGACCTCGGCGCGACGGTGGTCGTCACGGAGTCCGAGTTCATGGACCGCAGCTTCACGGCACGGCTGAAGGAGGAGTTCACACGCATGGGGCGGGACCCGGTCATGCTGGGGCTGAATTGCGTGGGCGGGAAGAGTGCGACGAGCATGGCCAAGTGCTTGAGCGAGAGCGGTACGCTGGTCACGTACGGGGCGATGAGCAAGCAGCCTGTGATGTTGCCGACGGGGTTGCTGATTTTTAAGGACTTGCAGTTCAAGGGCTTCTGGTTGAGTCGGTGGGCGAACGCTGACAGAGAAGGAAAAAAGAAGACGGTAGATGAGATTCTGGGATTGATTCGCGAAGGCAAATTCCGTGATGCGCCCGTGCAGGAGGTGAAATGGGACTGGGAGACGGATGACAAAGTGTTGAAGGAGGCGGTGCAGGGGACCTTGAGTGGCTTCAGGGCAGGGAAGGGGGTGTTTGTGTTTGGGGACACCTAAATGTGTAGGAATGAGCAGGTTGAATGCATCGAGCAAGTAGTTGTACCAGACTATAGAGCATCGCAAAGCGAAGCATGTACATTGCAACGTAACCTAAGGGAGAACGGGTATCGACGGGCCCATCATTGCCAAATGGTACCAAAGCATACATGTAGCCCATTGCCTTTATCAACACCCAACTCCTACTCTGCTCCCCCGAGGCCGATTCCCAGAACGCCAATCCGACTTCTTACCGTTAACCTCGAAGAGCCTGAGTCATCGCATGGAACCGATCAATCATGACGCCCGCAAACGCATACAAGCTATCATCAATGACCCTTGCTAGGTGCCGCAGCGCATTCTCCTCGTTGAGTTCCAGTTGCAATCTCTCCTTGACCTTGACGACGGCTTTGTCCGGCTCAAGTCTGATGTCGGGGATATTTGCGTCCACCATCAAGCTGAACAGATTCAAAATCAGGTTACTCGATTTGCGCAGCGCAGAGTACGCCAGAAAGCAATATTGCGTGAACTGCTTGTACTGCTCGCTGTTCGTCCCGCCCATGGCCTCCAGCATCTCGTTGGAGATCTTCATGGCCGGTGCGAAGGGCTTGGGGTCACGACCGAGGATAAAGCCGAAGTCTGCATGAAAGAAGTGCCCATCCGGTGCAAGAAGCAAGTTGTCCAGATGCCGGTCGCCAACGCCCAAGATGTACGTGATCACGCAATAGCCTGCGCACGATCTGACAAAATTGTCCATGGCTTCCTTGCGGATGCCAAACGGGGCCTTGTCGTCCGGATTGTTCTGCTTTAGATAGGTCAGGGCTACCGGACCCTTGTTCTTATATTTAGTGACGATGGCCTGGAGCGGCATGGAAGGTATAAATTGTGATAGTCCTGCGTTGGTACTAGTAGCGAGGATTTTGTAGGGCGTGAGCTTGAGGTCGAGGTTCTCCTTCTGTAGAAGTTGATCGAACAGGGTGATGATCTGGATGACGAGCTGATCCTGCCGCAAATCATCACCAACCTTGAAAATCACAGGATAGGTCGAGCCTGTGGTGGTCTTGAAGGCCACTTTGATGGGGTGTAGTGATGACTTGAAAACGACCGTCTCCTGGGGCGCAACGCCCATGATCTTGACTGATGGGTCCAAAGGTAGAGGCAGCGGTGGGTCGATGTTGACCAGCTCATTCTTCGGGTCTGCGAGGAAATGTTTGACGCGATCCGCCCTCCTAGGTATTGTCTCGTTCGATTGCTTGATTTCCACCGAGATCTTTGAAAGGATTGCAATCCATTCCGCTTGTCGCAAGAGTGTCTTTCTCGTCTCATGGCCATCGGGTTGTTTCACAAGCTCAGTCATGAAATCATACGCAACCTTCTGGAACATCTTCCGGACGTCTGGGGGCTGTTCGTCGCTAGTATCGTCGCATTCGACCATGACGTACCAGTAGAAGTAGTTGCCCAGTATGAAGTTACTGACGGCTCGTGATATTAGGAACCGAGCGAGTGATGAGTCCTGCGTGGCATCCTGGCTAGAGTCGGTAGGTATATGTTCAAACTTGAGAGCCTGAACCAGTTGCAGGAGATAAAGCAAGAGCTCGTCGTCATCTGCTCCATGAAGTCGCTTCACGGCGTATGCTCGCACCGCAGCGTTGTCAAAGGTAGGGCCAAGCAATTCCAAAGCGTCATCCACATCGACGTCAGACCACTTGGTGAGGACCTGAACCGCCTGTTTGGATTCGCTCTGGTCTGACCAGTTGACCGACTTGACGAACTTGGTAAGGCCTCGCTTGTCGCGGGTGAGATGGTATCGGAATTTCCAGATCAGATCCTTCTCTTCAGGGGACAGCGGCTGTGTTGGCGAGTACTCCAGGATGTTGTTGAGCTCATCTCGAGTCTTGGCATTGGGCTTGAGATCCTTGTCCAGTATGCCATGTCTGTGTTGACTTCGAACCAGCCTTCTGTGCTTGCTTTCGGCCGGGTTGTCTCTTTGACCAACTTCTGGGTCGTATAGACGTAACAACCGACCGCCGACATTGTCCGAGACACCCACACCGTTGATACCGGGGCCATACATTACTTCAGGTGGCGGCTTCAGTTGTATATTTGACTGAGAAGCCGATAAATGTTGCAGTGAGGATACTGGCGGTGGCGGGTACTCGTGGTCGGCGAAGACGACAGGAAAGTCGAAGCGAGGCAATTCCACGTTCAAGGTAAATTTCGACGGGCCAGCGCTCTGGTTGACGCCATTCTCCTCTTCCTCGGCGTCTCCATTCTGTGTCTCTTTTGTTGCTTCCTTGTGTGCGCGAACTCTTTCTAGATTCTTGACTGACGCTTTGGCAACTTGCATATTGCGCTTCTCGAATCCCCTGAACACTAGCTGGTCCAGCCAATCGACTTTGGGGATCTCGCCCATCTCGTGCTTCTTGAAGAGGGCCTCCATGCGTTCCATCTCCTCGGCGTCCTTATCGACGATGACGACCTCATCCTTCCTTCCGGACCTCTTCTTACCAGGTCGCGCGGGTGTAGTGGTGTTATCGTTTCCATCGGCAAGCTTGTGTCTGTGGACATGGCACTTTTGGCGGCCCTTCTGCAGCTGGTTGTCCTTGTCGAAGATGGCAAGAGTCGTTCCGCCAAAGGGGATGGCATGGCCTTGAGCGTTCTTTCCACCAGTGGGAGACAGGTCCCATATCGTTATGGCCAGATAGGAATTCAGAGGGAGGCTCGAGTAGTTGATGGGCAGCGTTAGCCACTCGTTCCATCTGCCCAACCGCAGCGTCAGTCATCAGAGGCCACTCTCCCTAGGAAGCATCCTTCACTGTGCTTACTTCCTCTCCGCCCTGAAGGCTTTGTATGCGGTCTGGACGGGCACAGTCAGGGGTTTCGAGCCAGCCCAGACCTGTGCGGTGACGTATAGATCGGAGTGAGGGCTGGTGTTGGATCCTATGTGGCGAAGCTCTGGCTTCTCGAGGAGGGTTGAGAAGAGGAACGGTGTTTCGTCGCCTTCCAGATTGATTCTATGACATATCAGTACGAGTGGCCAGAAGACTCAAGCCGCGGTGTTGGCGTCCAGTAGAGAACTCACATCCGGACCATGACAGGATATTCGACCGCCTCCGAGCTGGCGAACGAGAAGGGCTCCATCGTTTGCTGCCTCGCCATCTCAGGCGGGCTTTCTCAAGAAACTTTGCCCCAGAAAGAGAGGGTTGGAGTATTCCACTATGGAGTATCTGAGACTAACAGAGTGAAAGAGTGGGCCTTGAGAACAAGGTTGCTTGGCAGATGCAGGTGATGAAGCAATTATCAGCTTCCACCCGTGGTAGTAAAGTACCAAAGTGGAAGCTCACATGCCACAGGCTGGCTGGCTGCCTGGCTGGCAGGCAGGCAATGATAAGATCCCTTATCAGCACCCCTGCCTAACGACACGCCCCCACCAAAACCACTTTCCATCTGGAATCTGGACCCCATGAACGCGTCTATGAGACGCGTCTCAATCCTCGGTCTGTACTCAACAAGCAACCCGCCACTCCTCATCGTCCTACCGTTTACTTGAAGTCACTCACTGACCAGTCGTCTCATCCCAAGTCGCCCCCATAAATCAGCCAAAATGGGGCCCGACGAAGATCTCATGGCCTATAACCCGGAGCAGTCGCTCGAGGAGCGCCGCCAGATTCAGCGCAGCATTCGCCGTCTGGACAAGCAAATGCACGAGGACCCGGAGGCCTTTCTCAAACCGGAATCCAAGCTCCTCAAACATGCCATCGAGGAACTTGATAAGATCTCTGGAAAGGTCAAGCAGACCAGTGAGGCTGCCATGGAGTCCAAGGCCCTCTTGACCCTCGCAGACTTTAACCACCGCAAGCTGCAGCGCTTGACCGCGGGTAACCTGGGCACTGGCATCGACTCGGACGAGTTTGTCTCCAAGTGTATCACGTACATGCGGAGGGCCGGGGGGATTGCGGACGATGACGATGAGGAGCTCACGCACACGCAAAGGAATCGGAGGGGGCCAGCCATGAATCATGCGGCAGGCATTGACGACGATGCGAGTGACGATGAGGATGGCGCGGGTGGCGATATGATGAACTGGCCGCATCTGGGCCGGTACGCGTGTATTCCGAACGTCAGGAGGCCGGCTTTGTCTGGGTTCCTGCTAGGCCCGCTATCGGTGCAGAAGAAGGTGCGCAAGGTGGTCACACGGACGGCGCCGCTGCGGATACGAGACATACAGGAGGTCCGACCCGAGGTTTTGAGGTCGGAGGACATCGTCAAGAATGACGAGGGTGACCTCACGGCCATCTGCAACCAAATCCTGAAGCGGCTGAAACATGTCATGGATTCCGCTCACGAGCAGTTGCAAAGACTTCAGGATGACGAGGATGTGGACGCGGACACTTTGAGCGAGGAGATGGAGAGACTTGGCATAGCCGACAGTGGCAAGATCGACATGGTGCGGTTCTGTATCAACCCCAAGTCGTTTGGGCAGACGGTCGAGAACTTGTTCTACGTCAGTTTTCTCATTAAGGAGGGCATGGTGGAGGTGGTATATGAGGACAATGGGTTGCCATCTCTAGGTGAGTTATCTGTTTCTCGGCGATACCTTCTTGGTCTTCAAATCCATCTAACATCTCAAATCAGCCCCAGTTTCAAACAGCGAACAGACGGAAACTGCCACCTCAAAGTACGGCCGGATGAAACGTCAAGCCGTCTTGTCTATCGACATGCAAATGTGGAGGGAGCTGATCCAAACCTTCAACATCAAGGAGCCTATGATCGAGCACCGGAACGAAGCTCAGCCACAGGGACCTGGTGCCAAAGACTGGTACAGCTAGGCTTGGCGTGCGTCATATCAATTCATCTTCTCTGGGTTTGCAACTGGGCGCAATGCTTTGAAGGCAACCACGGGAAACGGTTTGCATTTGGTAAGCCATTGTGCAACAAATTCCAAAGCTGGCTTTGTGCTTCTGGAAACCAGTCGTGGCGTTTATGCTGCGGATTAGCACCTGCTGGACGAGATGCAGGTTTGCGTCGGTCAGCGAACTAATGAAGATCGAGGCTCACGAATGAATGACCGCAACCATGGTTTTCTTTCGACTTGCAGTCGAATGATGTGTCAAGGCTAGGCCATCGCCAATGCCAATTTTCGCTTTATTTACGCAACACCGTAGATGAGAGTTTCAAGGCTTACCAACTCTTAGCGGTCACTCCTCGTCCACCTTTGACTTTGACAGAAACGAGCATCTTGGACGGTTTGTTCAGCATCAGTGTGCATTATATGACAATAGGTTAGTTCTAGCCTGCAACCCAGTCGAGTCTGCTCTTCGGGGACGCCTTGATGAACAAAGAACTCTGACCCCCCATCTATTACCACACTAGTCCCACGCTTCGCCGTTTTCGTCAGCTCCTCGGCCCAAACCACCGCTTATAGTGATTTTTCTTTATTCACAGCTCACAACCAAAAATTCAGAAGAGACAATGGAACTGTCCGCGGTCATAAGGAAGCGCAGCTGTGCCTCGGATCCCATCATGGTTGCGCTCCAGGGGAGATTGACATTGTACGAGGAGAATTGTATTCCGTTGTCTTCATACAGTCTTCAGAGGAGGTTGCCCTGAGGATACGATGCAATGCACAGATTCTAGGCACTGGAGACTTACTGATCACTCACCTCCATCAAAATGTCCGGGCAACCATCCGGACAGGAAGCCGGGCCACCAGACGAGACCAACGCCTCTAACTCTCCCAGTCCACCACCAGCAGACCAAGCGACAAATCGGCCCGCATCAATACAGTCTGACACGCCTTCACGACCCGCATCAAGACAGTCTGACACACCTTCGCGACCCTCATCGAGACAGTCTAACACGCCGGGACGGCCGACGGTGTGGATCGACAATAGGCCCGCATCCTCAGGAAGCGACAGGCCCGCATCTTCAGGGGCGGACAACCTCTCTCCAGCAACAGAATCGCTGCTCCGAATCAGCCGCGTATCCCAAGGAGCTGAGGCAGCCACGTCGCCGACGTTGGTCAGACCTGTCTCGCGGCAATCCAACACGCCGGGTTCCCGGCCGGGGTCGTCAAGTAGTGACCGCTCAACGACGCCAACAAGACACCGTGGCGTTGGAAGTTTATTCCAGAGTTTCCGGGACAGGTTCCGCCCGCCGCGACCAAGTCCAGAGGTGAACACACCGGCTGACGAGGTCCTAATGGCGCCGGACGTTCAAAGCTTGGAGAGTGAACTCCGGGAGGCGGCAGGAGAGGCGCGAGAAGGTGAGAGTCCGGGATTCGATACTCGGGGGGCGAGTGAATGGGGTGTCCTTCAGGGAGCAGGTGAAGAGGCTGTCACTCAGGGACCGGAAGGATATAATGCTCCAGGACTGGTTCAAGGGGACGTTCCTCAAGGACCCACTGAAGGCGATGCCTTCTTGAGTGATGATGATGGTGGCGGTGGCGACAATGATCATGAGCTGCCCCTGCGTCCCGCCTCGCGCATGGACATGGTTCTTGACGACGATGGGAACCCGATCACTCCCCAGGGCAATGACGATGATGATCCATTCCAACGATCACCATCACCCGGACTTGAGATGCCGGCAACCGCTCTCTCTCCCATCAGTGAACATACCGAACGAAGCAATGAGAATGACCAGCTCCGGAACATCATCCAGGGTGCCGGTCAGGGCGTTGGTATGCAACCCCTGACGGGACGACGTCTACATCGTTTTGGTAATGATGGGCCCAGCACCGACAGGCCTGAGCCCAGCAATATCGGGCTCGGTCTCAGGAACATTGAACCCGATGACGCCGGGCCCAGCAACATCCGGGATGACGACAATTTCCAGGAGGACGATAATGTTCAGGAGGACAACAATACCCAGGATGATGGCAACGATTGGGATGGCGACACCCTGGAGATGATCATGAACGACCGCCGACGGGCGTTTGACAGTATACTCAGCCGCATCCGTGGTGAAAACCTGCACACAGATGCCCGAGCCTTGACCGAAGCCGAAATAAAGGCGAATACCATGTGGCCGAATTTAAACCCTCGTGTGATCGAGCGGTACTCGACTCAGCACATCCAGGTTCTGAGGCAAGCGCTCGACAACCCTGCAGACGGTGAAGATACGTTGCCGGAGGAGGTGCGCAACCAGATGAGCGACCAGCTTCACGGACTGGCGAATGCTCTGAGGAATGAAATGGAACGCTGGCTCACGGAAAAGTTGAGGACCGATACGACTGTGATAACGGACCTCGTAGAGCGCATTGATCGGCTTCTGGGAAGCAGGCCTACGATACGGCCCCTCTCGAGAGCTACGAGCACGGGCTCGACCGGAAGCCGCCCTGAGCGAGTGTTAACGAGGCTGGATCGTGGAAGACTGGCCAGGCTGACCCACGACGAACTCATCGACGAATACATCCAGCGAGATTCTGAATGGAGAGAGGAGATCGAGAGTTACGAGACGCAACTTGCAGATTTCCAAGCCGAGCATGAGGCCGAATTGGCTGCAGTAAACGCTGATTTGACCACGTTAATGAACGGGACTCAAGAATTAAGGCGCGTGGCTCACCAGCGCGGCCTAAACAGGCAAGACCTTGAGACAGGCAGGCCCTTGCCAGTCCGTCCATCGCCCGCCGAACACGACGACAGCGCCGCGGACGACGCGCCGGATGGAGACAGCCACATCGATTTTCTTGAGCGGGCGCTCAACGACTGCGAAGCCGCTCGTGAGCGAGACACAACGGAATTGGAAGCGTTAAGGGCTGAGAGCACGGGCTTGAGAACGCAGTTGGCGGCGGCGAGGGACAACACTGAATTAGAGCGGCGTCAGGCGTACGAGAACGGTCTAGCCGGCCGCAACATCGAGGGCGAGCCATTGCCAGGATTAGAAACGCCCACAGAAGGGTCTGCCAACGCTGATGCTCCATCCAAAGACCTAGTTACCGAATTGGAGGCGTTGAGGAACCAGCATGAACAAGAACTGGAGGCATTAATGAACAATCATGAGCAAGAGCTGGAGGCTTTAAGGAACAATCATGAGCAAGAGCTGGAGGCTTCAAGGAACAGCAATGAGCAACAATGGCTCGAGGCGTATGCACACGGCCAAAACGATAGGCTTGGTGTCGACGGCGAGCCGTTGCCAGAACAAGAGCTGCCCGCCGAAGGACGCATCAGCAGCCCTGTCTCCGAAACTTGCCAGCCCAGCCAGGGAGGCTCAAGTGGTCATAACTCTGCCCCAGGCAAAGTCTCTCCCAGATTGGAGAACATACTCACGTCGCTGTGGAGTGATGAAAATGATAGCTCAGAGTTCTTAGGGATTGCTGAGCGACAGCACCAGCAAGAGCAGCCTACCGAGCCAGAACCTGATCCTACCGGCGAGCCTGCGCCCACAACTACATCGCAACAGGGCTCACGAAGCGGCTCGCCCGCCCGTGGCCCTTCACCAACCAGGGATGCAACCACGGTCGTGTCTCCGAGGCGACTTCAATCACTAGACGCCGAGCTTCATGCCATACAACAACGTTTGAACACAGCGGAACAGGAGAGGAACGATGCCGTTGCAAAAATACGTGCCCTGGAACGGTTAAGGGACGCTCTACAGCAGAATCTGGCAAGAGCACTCTCAGTGAAGGATGCTCTGCAGCAGAATCTGGCGAAAACACTACCAGTGAGGGACGCCCTGCAGAAGAACCTGGCGGCAGCACTATCTACGCAGGACGCCCTGCAGCAGAATTTAGCGACGGCGCAACGTGCGAGGGACAACCTGGAACGACAGGTAGGCGAACTGCAACAACAGGTGAGCGACTTGGAGCAGCAGAGGGACCAAGTCGCCAGATCGGAAGGTACCATGCGAGCAGAAAGAGACGACGCCGTAAAAGCACGAACTGCCCTGCAACAAGATCTGGACAATCTGCAACAACAGAGGAACCAGGCCGTCACATCAGCGGAAACCTTGGAAACAGAAGCGGACACCGCTGGAGATGCACAAAATATCCTGCAACAGAATCTGGATAATCTGCAATCACAGAGGGACGCCCTAGAGAAGCAGAGGGACGCCGCCGTTTTGGCACAAGCCGTCATGCATGAAGCAAGGGATAACGCAATAGCAGCACAAAATTCCTTACAGCAGAATTTGGACAATCTGCAACGGCAGCTGGACGAGTACGAGGCACACAGGGCTGCTCAAGACCCGGGGCGGGTGGTCGATCTTGTTGAGCGCTTGCTAGAGGTCATCAACAGTCTTAAAGACCTCACCCTGGTCGCCACGGAGGCGTCTCAGGTCGCCACTGTCATGGTTCAGGCAGGGCGACGAAAGCCGACTAGACTTGGAGGCCAGCTCGCAGCGGTCACCAATGCAGCAGCGAACCTTGCCTGGCCGCGTCCATTTGATGTTTCCCACGCGCAACGCGAAGATATTGGGCAACTGGAGACAGCCTTGAATCACTGGCTTCCTGGAGTTGAGGAGGCCCTCCAGCGATTCGTCCACCTGGGTCGTCAGCACGTCGCAGAGCTGAGGACAACTGTCGCAGAGTGGGACGCTGCGAACCCACGACCGGCACGACGTGGCCCGCCGGCAAGCACTCCTTCAAGTACAAGCACCAGAGCCAGTAGCACGGATCGCGCTGAACGAGGATCAATGTTGGATTTAGCAGCCCAGGCCGCCGATAGGTACCTGCGCCGGCAGATGGGGGAGGAGGTAAGCGACGATGACGGCGAGCCGGATGAGCCCGCAGATAATGGACCGACTTATAGGGACCCGCAGTGGCTACGTTTTCATCCAAACGGACCCTGCCGCCAATGTGTCCCGATCTTGCGGTTCCCTTCGGCCCTCTTCAACAACGGTGTCGATCCAGGGCCGTGTAGGTGCGACCCGGTTGGCGCAGTTGACGCACACATTGCAGAGCCTGGGTCTCAACACAATCAAGGCTCTCGCGTGGCCTGGGCAGATGACCATGGTCGCCCAGGTGATGCTGCCAATCCCGGGTCTTCCCCCAGAGGCATTCTGAAGAGGCCGCGCTCGATTGACACAGCTAGAGCCAATGCGGGCGCCAGCGGTGCTCAAGTACGCACGCCACACCCAACAAGAACCCAAGCCACTCCTGTTTGGAACCCGGCTCAGCTTCCCAGCTTCCGTCGGGGACTACAAGCTTCTTCGACCGCAAAGGCTGGCCCCGCTGCATCTCCGGTCCCTAGGCAAGGCTCCAGCTCCAGCTCTGAGAGCACTCGATCGAGCCCCACCCTCTCCGTGCCCATCATCCCGGTACTAAGGTTCTGCTGTCAGCACTTCGACGAGCTGTCTCGTTTGTGTGGCTGCGGTGGCGAATGCGACGACCACTGGTGCTGCGACGACTGGGACCCCGTCGCCGGATGCCAGTGTGGCAAAACTTGCGCAGGCCATCCGGTGTGTTGCGAACATTGGCTACCGGAATCGAGCACCTGTGGCTGTACTGGGAAGTGCGCGGGACACAAGAAATGCTGCACATGTGGTCCCAAGACCGAGGACGGCCCATATGAGTGCGGCTGCGACAAAACGTGCCGCGAGCACGGCGTCTGCGACCACTTCCGCACTTCCAGGCCCCGGGCGCTGTCCTGTATGCCAGGCTGCGAGGCTTTCCGGGACTACAGGACGTGCGAACATGGAGGGACGGCAGGCGCCTGCCGAATCCCGTGCGATGCTCACCCTTGCTGCGTCCACCACGCAGTCGAAGACGGCAGGGCGTACTGCGGATGTGGAAAGAGCTGTGCTGTGCATGTCTGCTGCTCGCATTACTCCAAGGGCCACAAGACGTGCGAGTGCAGAGGCACATGTGAAGCCCACGTGCCTGTGCACCTGCGAGCACACTTTCGTGGTTCTGGTGCGATGGCCCTGGCTCGCACTGTACCGGGCAGTCCAAGAGGCACCTCAAGAGAGAGAAAGTTCAACCCTCAGGGAAAGAACGGTGAAATCATGCATACCCAACGTGGCCCAGTGACTGGCAGCGGCGCGCCATCAATATCGCCGCGCCAAACAAGCGCGCACAACGAAGAGGGTGCTGAAGCGGCGCCCTTCACACGTCGAGCGAACGATCAGCCGCGGAGAACGCTTGTACCAGACGACGAGATGGCCGACGACGACCCAACGCCCCGCACACCTCCACCCACAGGTGTGGCCGTCGCTGGCCACGCAGGATGCCGCTGCAACTGCCACTGCCGCGGGACTGGTCACCATGTGCTGACGGGGGCGGACGGCGGGACGGTTGCCTTCTACACGTGCAGGACTATGGATGGGCAAGGCCTGCCACCAGCACCTAACAGCGACCCCTTCGTCTCCCCGCAACCTGCCTCACTTCCGAGCACTGGTCAAAACGCTCAAGCTGGTTCAGTAGCATCCGACCACACCGACCGCGGTGGGTCTACGTCTGCTTCAATGGGCAGGACTCAGTCGCCAGACCCTAGTGGTGATGGTTTTGGTGATGACAAACCACTTGATGATGATAGAAGATCTGGCGATGGCGGCGGCGGCGGTGACGGTGGCAGTGATGGTGGACGACCACCCAGGCCTCCTGGCGGTCCCGGACGACACAACCGTTCACCGCCCAACCCCTGGCAGCAAATCTGGGATTTCCTCTGGTTCCTCGTCCGCTTCTTCACCTTGGGCCAACTTTACAACCTCCTCGTCATCTACCGCTTCCTATGCGACTTCACGTTCTTCACCCTGCGCAACAACTCCTTCTCGCAATGGACCCTTACCCGCGTCGACCCAGCCGGCCGCTGGCGGCGCCTTCGCAACCCGCTCCTCCCGCAGGCCGAGCTCGTCTCGTTCGGCCTATGGCTGCTGCTCATGTGGCAGCTGACGATGATGATAGCGCTGGGCGAGGAACGGAAGTTGTGGCTGGCGGCGAACCCGCGCACGGCCAACTACGTGCGCGGGCTGCGGTTCCGACAGCCGTATCCGTGGTGGAGCCCGTTTGAGGTGGACTACGCGCTGTTGGAGCCCGCACTGGATGGGATTAGTGTGGCTTTGCATCGGCTGTACTTCCGGCCGGGGGTGCTGGGGAGTCTGTTGGATGTGGAGGCTGGACTGGTGCAGGCTGGGCAGGCAGTGGCGCGGTCAGTGGTGGATTGGAGGAATGAGGCCTGGTTTGACTGGATGAAGGAGACGGTGCTGCGGAGGAGGGAGATGCGGCCGGCATAGGTGGTCTTTGTCTTGTTCGTGGAATATTCCGAGATTATTGGATTCTCCTCTCTTGCAGGCCATAGTGTGTACTTTGTATTATAGTTTAGCAAATGGAGGCTGCGATAGATGAGTCCTCGGGAAGTTCTCAATGATGAGGAATGTGAAGAAGGGAATACGCAATAGAAACGACGCTAGAACGGCACACAAGTAGGTAGATACCTAGGTACCTATGAGTTTCGGCACGAAGAACAACGACGCTGGTTGAAACTGTTAGCGAGCCCATCTCCGTTCAGGAAAAGGACGGGTCTTTTTTCGAAGCACGGGTATTCTGTACTGATTACCAAGTCAACCGTCGAGTCATTTCTAGGTCAAGTCTTGTGCTTCGTAGTTTGCCTAATGGATGCGTACAGGTCGGTCAAAGGTCGTCCAAGAGTCAAGGCACGTCCTATGTATGTACAATACCATGGTAACGACCTGCCGTCGTAGAGTGCCTGCAGGCGCCTGACCCCACGATCTGCACGTCTTCGTCCCGTCTGGAGCCGTCGGAAGGTGGACAGCAATAAGCGGAGACAGTGGGCGCCTCCCACAACATCACCTCCTGAAGCCGGTGTCGAGTTGGTAGGGATGGTGAGTGTCTCCAGCATGAGCGAGACATCTGATCAGGTCAGGAACAGCCGCTGCAAAGTCGACGAACGGTTCCCTTCTTCCTTGTATACCATGGCACGCAATGGTAGAGTTGGCGACACACAGCCAAACGTGCCAAGGCGCCGACAGGCAGAGAGTCAGATATGACTCGAGATGGAGAATGCCATGGACAAAGTCGATAAGCTGCACGTATCCGCACGCAATCGGGGACCCTTGGTGCATAATCAGCATCGTACCAGGTACTTACTGGAGGTGTGGTCGCCACCTGCACCTCCTGACACGACTGGCCTGATATGCTTTTGGCCAGTGATATCCCGTGGTGGATGGTTGTCTTGAAGTTGCTTGGACATTTGACGTGATTGATATGAGATTGATATGAGAGGGTCTCGTGCTGCCGTCAAGCAAGAATCCACAATTCCGAGGCACGACGAGGGCAATCTCGAGTCTCGTCTCGTCTCGTCGCGTCGTGTCGTGCTCGGGCAGATCGCTGGGGGAAGGTAGCCAGGGGACGGTCGGAAGGTCCACGGCGGAACGAAGCGACAGCTCATGGATGCAGCTGCAGCTCTTAGCTCTAGTCCCGGGAAGAAGGAGCTCGACATCCATGAAAAGGAGTCGCCGTCCGCCGGACAACACGCATGAAGTGCAGCCGTGTTCAAGCGTCGTTGTCCGTCGGCAAGGCGGTTGTTCGTTGTTACAGGCTGTCGCGCATGTCCCGTCCCTCGGCTCTTGCTCTAATCCGCTTTCGGACCTGCCAGCCACATCCTCCAGGCTGCGACAACCGTGCGCCGTGCACCTGCCCGGTACTTTGTGTTATGGTGCTGTGGTAGCAGTGTTAGCACCCCGTTCGCTAGCAAGCTACTGCTTAGGTAGCCGAAGTCACCCGCACTGAGGCCGCGTACAGACCTCAGTCCACTGCCAGGTACCAGTGACATTGACCGCTCTTGGCCGAGCTCCCGCCCCCCCTGCCAGGTATGCTCCTTCCCCAGGCCTGCCCAGGGCGGGCCCTCGGTCGGTCTCAGTCGTCATTCTGAGTGGGCGATAACGATGATCCCGTGCCACTCCTGCCTGCGTCTTTATCACCCATACCGCATTGCGCAGCCAAGCGTAGCCTGCGCAGTAGCTAACGTGCTAACCTCTCTTAAGTGCCCCAGCTCCCAACATCATCTGCCATCTCCCTCTCTTTGTCCCTCTTGCTTCTTCATCTTCTCGATCAACAACAACATCCGTAACGCCCGGCCACCTGAACCTCCATCATTCTTCGTTGGTTCCTCCTCCTCTTGCCTTTGCCGTCGTCTTCCTTTTTGGACTCCCATCTCTTATCCTCTCTTGACCGTTTCTATCAGTCGCTGGCAGACCCACGCCGTTCCTTATCTGTCGTCATCCCATCACAACCACACTGACAAGACTTGTCATCCATAACCACCATGAGAGGCATCGCTGCTCTCTCCTTTGCGGCCTGCGCTGCTGCGGCTGTGGTCCCCTCCTTCAGCACCGGCACCGTCCACGGCGATGCTGCTCCCATCTTGTCGTCGGCCAACGCCGAGACCATCCCCAACCGATACATCATCAAGTTCAAGAAGCATGTGACGGATAAGCACGCCTCAGACCACCATGTCTGGCTCAACTCGGTCCACTCGGCCAACCAGGAGGCCCGGGAGCTCGAGCTGCGGAAGCGTAGCCAGTTCCCCCTCGTCGACCAGGTCTTTGAGGGTCTGAAACACACCTACTCCATTGGTGGTGGCTTCATGGGCTACGCCGGTCACTTCGATGAGGAGACCATCGAGCAGATCCGCAGGCACCCTGATGTAAGTCTTGCATCTCTTTTCCATGTTACCCAAATCATCTCCCTCCTCTTGATGACCCAACATGGAACTGACTCTGGCGTGACATAACAGATCGAGGCCATCGAGCAGGACACAATCGTCCACACCATGGACTACAAGGTGGAGGAGAAATGCACCGGCGAGACCGAATCTATGGCCCCTTGGGGTCTGGCTCGTGTCTCTCACCGCAATACTCTGTCGTTCGGTACCTTTAACAAGTACCTGTACGCCGAGGATGGTGGTGAGGGCGTCGATGCCTACGTCATTGACACCGGTACCAGCATCACGCACGTCGACTTCGAGGGCCGTGCTCACTGGGGCAAGACCATCCCTAACGGAGATGTCGATGAGGACGGAAACGGCCACGGCACCCACTGCTCTGGCACTATTGCTGGCAAGAAGTACGGTGTTGCGAAGAAGGCCAACGTCTACGCTGTCAAGGTCCTGCGTTCCAGCGGTAGCGGCACCATGGCTGACGTGATTGCCGGTGTGGACTGGGCTGCCGAGCGCCACCAAGACCAGGTCGAGCAGGCCAAGGCTGGCAAGCGCAAGGGCTTCAAGGGGTCCGTCGCCAACATGTCTCTCGGTGGTGGCAAGACCAAGATGCTCGACAATGCGGTGGACGCTGCTGTCGACGCTGGCATCCACTTCGCCGTCGCAGCCGGCAACGACAACGCCGACGCCTGCAACTACTCTCCTGCTGCTGCGGAGAACGCCCTCACCGTCGGTGCCTCTGCCATTGATGACAGCCGTGCCTACTTCTCCAACTACGGAAAGTGCACCGACATCTTTGCCCCCGGTCTGAGCATCCAGTCCACTTGGATCGGCAGCAAGACCGCTGTCAACACCATCTCGGGTACTTCGATGGCATCCCCTCACATTGCCGGTCTCCTGGCGTACTACCTTAGTCTGCAGCCCGCCAGCGACTCTGAGTACTCCCTGGCTGCCATCACCCCCAAGCAGCTCAAGACCACCCTGCTCAAGGTTGCCACCGGAGATGCCCTCTCGGATCTGCCCAGCGGTACCCCCAACCTGCTCGCCTGGAACGGCGGCGGTTGCAGCAACTACTCGCGCATCGTCGAGGCTGGTAGCTACACTGTCAAGCCCGAGGACCGAACCGTCTTGTCGACTGTCTCTGATATCGAGAAGGCCATTGAGAATGACTTCAAGGTCGTGTCTGGTAAGGTCACTCAGGCTGGCGAGTCGTTTGCGGAGAAGGCCGAGAAGCTCTCATCTAAGATCCACAATCTCGTCGACGAGGAGATTAAGGAGTTCTTGGGCGAGATGACTGCGTAAAGGGGTTGACTCAAATGTACAACATGGAATACCACTCGTATGAGACAGGCTATTTCATCCGGGGCTGTCTTAGTACGGCATGGTCATGAGCCTAACACTACACCTCTCGCGCTCTAGCAGAGATGCTCGGCGTGCTCGCATCATACATGGATGGGAGTTTGTTTTCCTTGGGTCTGTACTCACAGTTTGACTTGATTTCACGGCGGATTTGCAGGAACGGCTAAGAGGGTCTGGGATGCATGTTCTCTATAATGACGCTCACTATCCTACGCGGACAATACAATTTACTACAGGTTTTTAACACAAGTTGCAAGTCTCTCAACGGCAGTCTCTCAACGGCACTATGCACGGATGAATTGGTGTTTGCCCTCGTGTTATAGTAGTGTGTTGATGAGGTGCGCGGAAGCGTCATCGAGAGGTTGGTGCCTTCCTCATCGAAACATGTGGCCCACAGTAGGCAAGTAGGTATGTATGGGTGGGCATTAGGTAGACAAACCCCTCCTTCCCAGCACGTTAACTTCGTATCCAGCAACAACTCGACACCCTCGTCAACATGCGACTTGTTTTTGTTTCGTCGTGCATCTCTGATCCTAAGAGACTGTCACGATCTGGTCCGCTCAAAACGGTCTGTTCACACCCACGCTTCATCGTCTAACATAAGAAGAGCTTTGTCTCGATACGGTTTCCAAGGATTCGACTCTTTTGGTTAGCCAACTGCAGCACTTTTCCACCATCGCCATCGTCAAGTACCTTTTCGTGCCATCAGCAGCCAGTGTTGATCAGTCCATTTGCCCTCATTGCCTACCTAGGTACTCTCTCCCCCTCAACAAGAACCGCCCACACCCACTCAGTTCCGTGAACCGGTATCAACCCTTCATCGATGCTTCGAAGACACAGCACCAAGTCCAAATCGGACCTCCACCACCGTAAGTCCACCACCTCCGTCCGTAGCGTGCCCCTGGAACACATCAGCGCCGTCACCGCGGAGCGAGACGCCAGGCTCGCCGCCGTCCAGGCCTTCTCCCGCGGCCAGCATCGTCAGTCCGCCGATATGGCCTCTATGTTCCCTCGGCAGCAGGACCCGCCTCATCAGAGAGAGAGCAGCAGCCCCACCGCGCAGCTCAGGCGGAATGACAGCGTGGCCAGTGACCCCGGGGGGAACAGTTTGGGGCGCAGACAGAGTGTGCGGTTTGTAGGCCCCGATTCGGGACTGCAGACTCGCGCGTCAAAGATCAGTATGCGCACGCCCGCGTCTGAGCGGGAGGATGCTTCTGCTGCGCGCCGCTCTGTACACAGGTCGCAGAGCTCACAGAATTTCGAGAGCGGACGCCACGGTGTGCTCCAGGACACGCAGAGCATTCAACTACCTGACCGTAATTCGTCCCGTGGGAAGACGATGGTGACGCCGAAATCTGCCCTCAAGCAGGATTATCTTCAGGCTTTGGTCCCAGACCATCAGCAGTACACGCCCGAAGATGATATTGCCTCCATGCCGTCGTCATATCGACGGGTCCGGAAGACAAGGTCTATGTTCACCACTTGGAATTCGGCGAGGAACAGCCAGGATGCTCCGTTGTTCACAACAGGGCCAACTCATCAGGCCACTCCTGCCACGGCTTGGTCTCGCTTTTCCTTCTTGAACCGAAAGGAAAACGACCCATCGCCATCGACTCCGACTCTCAAGGCTCCGAAGTCCATGAGCTTCCTGCGGCATCGACGAGACCGCCCTCATACGTCGACGGCAGACCAAGACCCAGCATATGACAATTCTCCTATCCTGTCAGGCTCGCCGACCCAGGAGCACTCTCTTCGGCCTCGGATCTTGCCCAAGCCCTCTATGTTCTTCGGGGCCAAAGGCCCCAAGATGGGCACAAGCATGCGCAAGACGCTCAGAAGCAGCACCCCGAACGCGGCTCTACCTGGTTCCGAGACGACTGCCAGCATCTCCATGAGCATACACGGGAGCATGAAGATCAAGGCCCGCAAGGTGTCCTCGTCCCTCAAATCCAGATTCAAGAATCTGTTTATCAACAAGAGCGAGGATGATGCCAAGTTCCCTGCTCAGCAAATCGAGGCCCAGAGATCCCATGTGGCTAACCTCTTTGATGTGGATCACTTCGGACCTGCTGCATCTGAAGTTGGGCACTTGCATGTCCACGAGAGGAGCTCTTTGTCCAGGGTGTCATCTCGTCTTCCTTCTCTGCATGCAGTGCCATCTAGCGAGCAACTACGCTCTCGCCGTGGCAGCATCGACAGTTTCCGGAGTGAGGACAAGAGAGCGTCGGATGAGAAGTCTCGGGTCACAAGCTGGGCCAGCACCGAAGCCAACACTATCATTGCGAAAAGACCTCAAGAGAGCTCGGAAGAGTGGGACAGGCAGCGACTCTCCGTCATCACTGAACACGGTCCCCATGCCCCGTCACCATCATTGCCTCGCCCCAGGCTCGGGCTCCAGACCATCACGTCTCAGGAAGAGCTCGCTCCGCAAACAATATCTGAGCGCCTGGCTCCGGGAGCTGCTGTTGATAGTCAGCGGGTTTACTCGGCTTTGATGAAGAGGATGAACAATACTCAGCAGCTCCTAGACAACGTTCGGAAATCGAGCGATGGCTCGGATCCCTTCCGGACGTTGTCCCCTCCTACCAGCGACGACAGCAGCGATAGTGGCGAACAGACTGTGCTCAGTCATGCACATCCGCATATCAGTGGACATCTCGAAACGCACCCAGCACTGAGAGGCCAGTCGATGGAGCAGAATGCTGGTCGGTTACCTTCATCGTCGGAGGCCGCAAGGGGCTCTTACATAGCGCTACCCGGCCCCGAACTTGGAGAACATCGGTCATTGTCGCCTCCAGTCCATCTGACTCCCAAGGGCGCGGATAAGCCTTTAAAAGACAGGAGCTCTGCGTTCTTCGGAAGTCCGACTTCTCATCTTTTCCGAACCAGGAGCCCGTGGCGGAAATCCCTTCAGGAAGCCATGGACAGGGACCACACTTCATCCCAAGAGCCCACTACCAACACTGATGAGTCTCTCGCCACGACGAGTGCCACTGACCTGGCTGATAAGAAAGCCGACTCGGTGAGCAACTACTCACAGGACACGCAAATTCACAAACTGGAGATGAAAGAAAACTATCCGGTGGCAGGACTGTCTCAGTCCATAAACAACCAAGTACATACCCCCATCTACGGGGATTACGCACGTACCTCTTACCGCCCCACGGGAGAACGACAGCTCTCTGCCACAAGCTCTATCGACTGGAAGACGCGGCTCTCTCACGACGTGGAGAAGATGGAGCGATCGCCCCCGTCTCCGACGAGAGTCAGCGGACGGCCGTCCGAGGTCGAATATGTCGTGCCAACCATGCCGCGAGCATTTGGCCATGGGCATGTCCGTGAGGCAGCGCAGATTGGCAGCTGCGAGGAGGACGGGTACAATACAAACCCTACCGTGCGCATGCCAACGAATCCAACGACCCCGCTTGGTTCTATTGAGCCCAACATTATCAAACTCACTCCCCAACAACGCTCGATCGTGCAGACTACGCCTCCTTCCGCAGCCATACTCCAGGAGAGCACACTACCCCCATCCAGAACGTCAGTATCTATTGGGGATGACGGTATGCCCTACATTCTTCCCAAGGATGCACTACGCCCTCGTGCGTCGCCTGTGGATAGCAGCGGCTCATGCGAAGAGTCGAGGTCCAACACCTTCCAGACGCCCGCGAAAGAAGCTGCGCCTCCTAACAGACAAGCCAAGTCTCTGGCGCACATCCAAGGTGTTGGCAGAGTTCACGCTGAGGGGACGGGCTCGCCTCGTCCCCTTGGATCGCCCACGGTCCGGCTGATGCGGAAGACGGGCGCAAAGCTGGAGGACAGCAGCGCGGCGTCTCCGGCGGTATCTACGCCGGGATTCAGCAGTGCGTTTGAGCGGCACTTTGGGTCGCTGCCGAGGCGGCTGGGGGAGGCGAAGGAGAATCAGAGTCCTACTCGTGGTGAGGGTGATGAGAGGAGGGATGGGAGTCCTACGGCGAAGACGCAGGTGAGAGGGGGCAAGACGATGGTGGATTTGTTTTTGAAGCGGCAGAGGGGGAGCGGAGAGAGGGCGGCTTTTGTCTGAGAGGAGCTGTGCGTTGATGTGTGATTTTTTTACTCTTTTCTTTTGCCCCGTCGAAGGCATTTGTTATGCTGTGTAGAATCGTTTGGTTGATCAGAAGCAGGAAGGCGCTGTACGGACTTAGCTATTGACTACACATGATTTACGCAGAGTTGGAAGACAGCATTGTTGCACGGTAGAAGGCTACCCACGGACGCGGGCAACAGGAACTTGTACAAAGCAGAAAGAGAGGTAGGAAATACAACTACCTACCTATTTACCTACCTCGTACCATCTCGAGATTGTGCAGGAGGCCGCGTACGGAGTAGATAGAGAGAGAAGTACGGCTGTCGTTTCGCAGGCGAGTCATGTCGCGTCCTAGTGTAGAATTCGCATGCAGCGCTCTCGCGTCAGCCTCGGCTGGTCGGCTGGTCGGCAGGTCGGCTGGTGGAGTGCCGGGCCCTTGCGAAGGCCCCGACCCGGCCTGGCCGGTATACCCGGCGTGGCTTATCCTGACATCAACACACGATTTAGCGCAGTTGAGCAACGAAATGTGAGGTCACATCTACGTAGATACGCAGATACGCAGAATACTCGTAGGAATTCTTGCAGCCTTGCTTGGGACGCTGGTGTGGCATGACCCGCTAAACCAACCCCCCCCCCCCGGGCAGACATCGGCTCCGGCCCCGTTTAGCATGGTTGTAACGTCACCGAGGTCATTCTGAGAGACGAAACTTAAGCCCTCTGATGATGAGAAATCACTTCCGAGGGACCGGATGATAACTACCAGACGGGCACACGGGCAATCCGGATTCTGAATCGCGATGCCAAGGCTGGGGTGTGTGGTTGGTCGCGATCGTCAAGCAGGAGCAGGTAATATCTACAGGAAGGTCGTCCAGGTACGTAGCCTTTTTCTTCTTCCTCCTTTTTTTGGTTTTATTTCTTCTTCGAGTCTTCTGCCAGTATTGACTTTCGAGCGACAGTGTCATTCACCTTGGGCTCGACTCGGAACTGCTGCGATAGTAACAGCAAGACTCCCTCAGCGAGGCGCATACCCACCGTCGCCGGGCACTCCCACCCAGCCGCGAGTAAGTGCTACTAGCAGCTACAGAGCCTACTCCACAAACTACAACAATCATAAGCGACCAACAGCCACCTCTTCTCCACCACCTGCTTCTCGCAAAGCACGCCGCCCCGGCCCTCTCGCAACAACCTTCCTCCTCTTCCCTGCCGCGGCGATCGGCATTGGTGTGCTGAGCGGTTACGTCTCGATCAATCCTTTCTCGACCAAGAGCGACAGAAGCAGCAGCAGCATGTCGTCCAAGCTGATCCCCGCCAACCCGGCGGACGTCATGGTGATTAGGGACCTCACCCCGAATGTGGTGACGTTTTCGGTGCCGTTCAAACGGTTTGGCGTTGTTCCTATTGGAGGACGGGGGACTGTGGGTGAGTGCTCATCACTCTGATTCCCCCCAATTTTTTTTCTTTCCTTTTTGCTCTTTCGCTGAAGGGTGGAAGTCGTTTGAGAATTCCGGAGAGTGGGGGGTTTATGCCTGGTATGTATGGTACGGCACGGCACGGCACGGCACGGCAAGGGACGACGGCGCACACATGGCAGTTGGTGGCTTGCTTACATGCCAATGGCCTTCTCACGCAACAGCAGTCAAGTGAGACACGCATTACATGGAGTACTGACAAGCTTCGTCTAGTCAAACTCACCTCGGGCTCCCTCGCCGTCTTCTCCCCCGTCGCGCTCACACCCGAAGTCCAGGCCAAGCTCGCCGCCATCGGCGGGTCCGTCAAGTACATCATCGCGCCCGACATCGAGCACCACATCTTCATCACCGAGTGGGCCACGGCCTTCCCCGGCGTCAAGATCATCGGGCCCGAGGGCCTGCCTGAGAAGCGCGCCAAGGCGTCGGCCACCGATCCCAAGATCGGCAAGGAGGAGTTCGCCGTGGTGTTCCGGGCGGCCGACAAGCTGACCACCAAGATTGACGACGAGTTCGACCGCGACTTCGAGTACGAGTACGTCGACGCCCACGCCAACAAGGAGCTGGTGTTCTACTACAAGCCCGAGCGCGTGCTCATCGAGGCCGACCTCATGTTCAACCTGCCCGCCGACGAGCAGTACAGCAAGGCGCCCGAGGCGGACAAGAAGGCCAGCCTGCCCGCCAAGCTGTTCATGAGCACGCAGACCGCCAAGGGCGACGCCAAGGCCATGAAGCGCTTCATGTGGTATGTGATGAGCGCGAGGGACAGGGCGGGGTTCAATGAGAGCGTCGCGAGGATTGATGCGTGGGACTTTGAGACGCTGGTGCCTTGTCATGGGGACACGATCGTGGGGAACGCCAAGGAGGTGTGGAACAAGGTCTTTGAGTGGCACTTGACCGGGAAGAAGTAGGGGATGATGTGCGAGGAGGCGGTGGTGAAGAGGATGGAGGGCGTATAAAGCAGGGGGAGGGAGGGGGAACCTCTGTAGATTTTGATACCACTTGTTGATACTTGCTTGCGGAGTTAATGTGATGCTTATTTACTATGGAGAATTTCCCCTAAAAGTGTTGTCATTCTGTAAGTACGATCTGCAGAACCAAAGGAAACTACTAATATTAATAAATGTTTCCATTCTGAACTGTCTTTTATTTGCCCTACCCTTTTTTAAGGGGAGGGGGGGAAGGGGGGGAGGGCAGGATGACCAGCGATAACGATAAGCGCAGCTAAGGTCAGCTTCAACTTTTGGATCTTGGACACTTGCTCCTCTGACCTGCACACCAGCCTTCTCGCCTTCTCGCCGGCGCTTTTGGAAATCAACGCTCAGATGTGAAGGCTCACCTCTCCACGGCCTGTGTGCGTCATTCATCCAATATCGGGCGTCTACATGTCCCTCCATGGCAGGCTCTCCAGCCTGCGCCCGCGGCTTGCCGCCTCCCAACATGCGAGTCGTCGCTCAGTGCTCGTCCGCCCGCAACGGCGGTGGCTGAACGAGTTCATATACAAAGGTCCGCCTGTCTGTTTTCCCGAAACAAAAATAACACACAAATGGGGAGAGGAAGAAACGCACCTCTTGCCCACCTTTCGACTCTGACACAAACGCCACACGCAGTTCCCAGATCCGAATCCCCGGCTCCCCCTCCTCCACCACCACCACCAGGCACCTTCCGTCTCGCTGTCAAGGACAACATCGCCACGCGGGCCGCCGACGGCCCCACGACCTGTGCGTCCGCCATCCTTGCCGGCCACATGGCGCACCGCGAGGCCACCATCGTCGCGCAGCTCCGGGAGCGCGGCGCCGTGGTGGTGGGCAAGACGAACCTGGACGAGTTCGGCATGGGCGGGCACAGCGTGCACTCGGCCCGCGGCGCGGTGGCGCAGGAGCTGCTGCCTCCGCACCCGAATGAAAGCAGGATCCCCGGGGGTGAGACGACGGGCATGATGCTGCTGTCGGCGGGCGGCAGCTCGGGCGGGAGCGCGCTCGCCGTGGCGTCGGGCCAGGCCGACGTCGCGCTGGGCACCGACACGGGCGGGAGCGTGAGGCTGCCCGCCGCGTATTGTGGCGTGGTCGGGTATAAGCCTAGCTACGGCATGCTGAGCCGGTACGGCGTCGTGCCGTACGCGAACAGTCTCGACACGGTGGGGCTCTTGGCGAGAGACGTGGGGCAGATCCGGAGGTTGGTCGTCGGCGGTGGTCTGTGGGGGCAAGGTGACCCGCTGGACCCGACGTGTGTTCGGTACGACGGAATCGGGGGAGGGCGTGCCTGTGCCGCCGGAGAGGAGGACGATGATCGCCGCCTGGGGGCGCAAGAGATGGACGGAGC
The DNA here is from genome assembly GCA_003012965.1 of Juglanconis oblonga. Taxonomy (NCBI): domain Eukaryota; kingdom Fungi; phylum Ascomycota; class Sordariomycetes; order Diaporthales; family Juglanconidaceae; genus Juglanconis; species Juglanconis oblonga. Next base: position 2,835 of record MUZH01003876.1, on the reverse strand, counting down.
CCAGGGCCCCCAAGACCTGCTGCGTCCGCTCACGTTCGGCATCCCGGCCGAGTACAACATCGAGGAGCTGGACGACTCTGTGCGCCAGGCGTGGGAGGACGCGGCCACCTTGTTGCGCGACGAGCTCGGTGCTCGCGTGGTGCCGGTGTCGCTCCCCTCGACGCGCCACGCCCTCTCGGCGTACTACGTGATCGCCCCCGCCGAGGCCTCCTCGAACCTAGCCAAGTACGACGGCGTGCGCTACGGGCCCAAACAGCACGAGATCGAGGGCCAGGGCCAGGACAAGAGCAACAACAGCAGCAGCAGCAGCAGCACCGGGGGCGTGCTCTACTCGACCGTGCGAGACAAGGGCTTCGGCGCCGAGGTCAAGCGGCGCATCCTGCTGGGCTCGTACACGCTCAGCTCCGCGGCCATGGACAACTACTTCCTCCAGGCGCAGCGGGTGCGCCGGCTCGTGCGGCGGGACTTTGACCGCGTGTTCAAGCGCCCCAACCCCTTGCTGGACGAGGAGGCGCAGCATTTCGACCTGGCGGACATGGACGAGGCCGTGGTGCTCGAGAACAAGCGCGGCCCGCCGCAGGTGGACTTCCTGCTGTGCCCGACCGCGCCGACGCTCCCGCCGAGGCTGGAGGATGTGCAGACGGGTTTGGAGAGGAACCCCACCGAGGCGTACATGAATGATGTGTTTACGGTGCCGGCGAGCCTGGCCGGGCTGCCGGCGGTGAGCATACCGAGGAGGGTGAAGGGGGACGCGGTCGGGCGCGGGGTGATGGGGTTGCAGATCATCGGGCAGTATGGGGATGATGCGCGGATGCTTGCTGTGGCGGATGCGCTGAGTGCGTTGAGCAAGTGACGAGGTCCTGCTGTTCCACTTGGATGTCAAGGTTGAGGCCAATGGTCAAGAAAAGCCATCACGCCTGACCTGATGGACGTTACGCTGTGTCGAGGCCACTGAGATCACAGGATCTGCACTACTTTCTGGAATGATCCATCCGCATCATCCCCCCTCTGTTCCTCAAGGGCGCCTACCTTGAAGCGTCGGGATGGAAGCCCGACTTGGACCCCAGACCTGGATTCTGGGCGAAATAGACCCAGTCGTAGAATAAAAGTTCTCAGATACCCAAATTTGACGAACGACATATCACTATGTATTCATGTAGCACTCAACACTAGGCACAGGAAAAGTGACTCTGCTGAGGCAGTCGACGCAATATGTTGTGGATGTGGTGGTACCTAAAGCCAGACACAATCGATGTACGTATATATATATACTCTTGCCATCACGACGCTTCAGGAGCACATGGCATGACCTCTCAGATCCTGTAGTAGATAGATAATCGTCCGCAAAGACTCGTAATGGAAGTGGGCCTTGTGTATAAGTAGAGTTGAGTTTATGAGGCTTGTCTGATGTCAATGGTAATGGACGGTCAATAGCCTCCCTGTCTTCTACCAAGACGGGAAAGAAAGTACACACATACACACACACACACACACACATATATATATATACTCATGAGGCCATCACAGGAATCATCCAACGTCGTCCGAACTTCAGACAAGCACCCCTCGCGATGACGTATAGTTTGATATCGGAAGACAAGCCGTCGAAACGAATTCCTCGAAAAGCAAAACGTCCTCTTCATGCAACTCTCCATCCGAGCCTCATTTCTCGGGCAGATCTAGATGACACTTCGGTTGCATTCTTTGACATCCGAGTTGATCCGCAACTACCTAGGGAGGTACGGTATGTTACCCGCGAGGCCGCTCACGTGTGAGTAGGGAGGACCTCGATCTGATCAAGAACCCTTACGATCTGTCTCTTCGCATCGGAGCATGTCTTGTCATCAACTTCCACAGGCTCTTCTTTCGGGGAAGCATGTGCTCGCATGAACTTCGAAGTGATGTCATTTACCATCTGTGTTCAGCCTCGATTGAAAGCGTTTTCTGAGTAGGATTTGGTGTTTCCACGGGCCTCCCCCCCCCTCTCCTCCCCGCGGCCCACAGCATGCCGTCCAGAAATTAGGAGGCTCTGCTGGAGAGTTTCTATTTCTAGGTACGCACCTCCCGGGCCACCGTCAGTGGCCACAAGGGAAATTGCTTCGGCATCTTCGCAGTGACAACCCGGACACTGGCAACGACGTCGACGATGACGACGTCGCCCTGGGCGATTCGATACGGACAAAGGGTTGATTAGTCGGTGGTCAACGTGAAGGCCCGGGAACAGAGCTCGCCCTGGTAACAAGCTGGGCGACACCGAGCAGCAGCGTCCTGTTGTTTACGTTCCGGCTCGTTGTCTCGTTGATCGGCAGAATGCCAACAAGTGACATGAACCTCGAAGGACAGAACGGCTTTCCCAAAGCCGTTATTTTTGTCTTCTCCGCTATGGTGTCCAGGCTTTCGGTGGAGGGTTTGGTGTCCACCAAGGTTGGGGGGTTTCGAACCCGGCTGTCCTACCCTCCCTGTAGCTTTGAAAGACAGTCTGCCATTCTGTGAACCGCGGTGGTCTGTTGAGCCTCTGGCAACATCCTGATTGTCACTGATCTCTTGTTGCTGCATGGCCTTCCGCCACTCTTGCTTCACTGCCAGTTGTGCATCATTCACCCAGCGCCTGACGTTTTCCCCGCGGCCACTCGGCATAGCCTCCTCCTCCTCCAACAGCCCCCTATCTTCCGGTTTTGTCCGCCAACGGACGCATTGGGGGGGGGGGGGGTGTCCCCCAGGCAAGTAGAAAGGGACAAGCCAAAAGAACGGAAACCCGGGGAAGTAAACGGAGGGCCGGAAGGAGCCCCAATGAAAAAAAAAAAAAAAACCTAATGGGAGCCCCAAAGTCGGGCC
>MUZH01003875.1:0-27686 GCA_003012965.1 Juglanconis oblonga | reverse complement strand
TTCTAAGCCCTTGGGTGGGTGATCCCACACCCCCAACCCTTCGTATGCCGGCGTCATCTATCATGAGCAGGTGGTCGTCAAGTGTGCAGTTAATGCAGTGCCAGTGCTTGCTTGAATGCCGAAAAGATTCATGTTGCGCGTTTCCTCCTGCGTGGGGCTTATATAAATAAAAAAAGGCTGCGCTCAACAAAGCCGCCCCCTTCGCTAAAATCAGATCCAGGGTGTGTAAATCCATACACGCCTTAAAATGGTGCAAGAATGTCTGCCTCCAGCGCGGTAGAATGAGACCGAGTTGAGACCCTCTGTCCGAAGAATGAAGGCCCGTGTCGAGAGCGGCTTAGACGCTAACCATGGCGTTGCCGAGCGGCTCGAGCACATTGGCGGCGTACTCGGTGTCAACGTTACCGGCAGGGTAGTAGTTGCAAACGCTGAAGTAAGCACCCATACCACTCTCCATAGTACCAGGCTCGCAGTACTGGATGGCACAACCAAGAGTGGTGGTGTCCTTCCAGACGACCTGGGAGTAGTGACCCCAGGCGTCAAAGTTGGACATGTCGGGCTCAGCGCCGTAGCCGGGGTAGAGCTCAATTTCGTTGTTGAACCAGTAGTCGGTGATGGACTGGGCCAGGAAGTCGTTGACAGACACATTCTCGATGTCGGTAGCAGCATACATGGCAATGTTCTGGCCGTAGGACTCGCCATCGCTCACGCCAATGGTACTGTAATACATCCTATCGTCAGTTTCATGCTCGAGGCATGGAGGGCAAGCGTGGCCTGAACTTACACATCGTGCTCAAAAACGCAGCGCGCAGCCAGGGTTGCGGCGTAGCCGGCGTAGGTGTCGCTGTAAGTGACGTCGGGTGCAGAGCTGTTGGCACGGTGGATATTGTGATGCCAAACAGCAATGCCGGCGAAATCGGTGGGGGAGGTGGCAGCGGCGGAAGCGGCAGTGGTGGATGCTACCTCGACAGTGCTGGTGGTGGCAGCGGCCACCTGCACCTGAGCGTTGGGAGTCTCCACAGGCGCGGAGGAGGTAGAGCTGCTGGGACCAACGGTGACCGTGACGATGACGTTCTCAAAAAAGGGCGTAGGAACCGCAGGCTCGGGGGTGGCGGGGGCAGCAGCCGGGGCAGTAGCGTAGACGGTGTACTGCACAACATCGGTGATGATATTGGTGACAACCTCGTACACGATGTCGACATCACGGTTGCGGAGGGGACTGGCGATGGCGAGCGAAGCGCCGGACACAAGCATCCAAGATGACTTCATTCTGAAGGATTTGAGGGGGGATGTCCGAAGAGAGTAAAGACTGTGTATAGACAGTTAGTTGAGTCGTTTATTTTATTTTATAAGAATAGTGAGAGAAACGCGCCAGACGGAATGAGTGCTCGCAAGGAAATTCCTGTCGAGATGAACATGGAAAAGAAAAAAGAAGAAAAAGCCGTGATGAAGCGATATATTGACAGAGGCTGGGAATGAAGGGAAGCGAAAGAATGTGTATTTGTAGAGGAGTTTGCCATGGCGGGAAGGTGAATCACAACTCGCCCTTCTGCACGAGCGCTAAGAACATCGTCCCCCTTGAACTTCTGGAAGCAATTCTTTGCATCCGAGACAACGGTCGGCGAGCGGAAAGACTTGTCTTTGTCGACGCCGGGCGCGCCATGACGAGGCCCCGTGCCGACCAAGCGAGATGTACTTTGTGACAAGTACACAATAGCAGACGGGAATAATGATGAAATGAAGATGGTGGAATCGGCAGCCACAGAATTCATGACGCGATGTACGTACCTTTGCGATTTTGGTTGGCGAGTCCGAGATGGAGTGAATTGATCTTGTGTGGACAGATCCAGCGAACAAGGACGACGAGAGAGATGGTGGGCAGTTATACGATGCCTCTCAGAAGCAGGCGAGTGAAAGCAGCACTGCTGTGGTGGTTCGTGATCCGTCTAGGATCGAGACTGTTCGAGGCGAGGCGAGGCTAGCCGGTCGAAAGGAGGCACAGGAAGAATCAATATGTCGGACAAGAAGTCGGGACTCGGAAGGGATGAGGTCGGAGGGATCCCAAGAGACTTTTGGCGAGGCAGGATCGTGACTTGACTTGGAGGTCTTAGGACGACGACGGAGGTTCCACGGTCCACGAGATGGTCGAGAGACACAAGGGATCGGGTGATAACTCGAAAACGACGAGCAAGACGGGGCAGTAGTGACCGAAGTGGGTTGCTGAGAATGAATGAACGTCTGAACAAGCAGCGAAAGTGTTGGACAAGTTTCCCAAAATGAATGGATGGCTCAGAAAAAAAAGACAGGCCGTGTAGCAGCGAACTGAAGTCTCCGGAGATGGATATGCAGATGCGCTGTGGAAGGAGAGAAGAGGGAGGGAAGGAAGAAGGTTGCTTTACATTCGGGTATGCACAGCAGATATTAAGGTTTGCCGCGGGAGGTGTGGAATCAAACCACGGACGTTGCTGCGTAGTGTACCTGTGCCGGGGTAGGTAGATGCGGTGGGCCGCACCTGCAAGTTGCTACTATAGTATAGCAAGCCCGTCAGCCCGGCCACCCCATGTCCATTCCCATGCCCATTCCCATGCCCCCCCCCAATACCCCCCCACATGGTTCAGGGGGTCCAACAGATCACACATGTGCAATTGTCTGCAAGGCTCCAGATGCAAGATCCACAGTGGTCCCTCACGTCCACAATGCCTGGCGGCGATTGCGTCCAGACGTGACGATTAGCACAGCAGCATGACTTGCCGTGCATTGCATTGCATGCAGTTGGGTTGGGCCCTTTGATGAGGCTGTCGTCACCTACATCCAGAGTAGCAGCAGTAGTAGTATTCTTGGGCTGAGGTCACCATCTCTCTGCCCCAGGAAAACCCTCCTCTCGGCTGTGCTCTGGCTTACCCCTCGATCCATCAATTTCTCCTGAGGGAATCATTTTCGGCGAGAGGAAGCGGTCAGCTCATACCGGTACCGGCACCAACGGCACCAACGGCACCTTGAAGCAACAGGAGAGGCCGTCCCCTTTACTATGGATCTGATGATGGACCTGACGGAGATGTCCTCCAGAAGTTCGTCAACTCCCTATGCCGGCGATTCCTATCCCTGGAGAACCCTCCGAGTATTGTCGCTTGCCGCTTGTCGTTTGGCGCTTGTGGCCTGGGGAAGGGGAGGGGGGAGGTCTTGGACAGCATCTTGGTCCGGATCTTGGACAGTCGGACGCCGCCCGGTCGGGCCACCATCCAGTTCCCCAGATATTGGCCGGTATTGGCATGGGGGGAAGACCAAGCACCTGGATGGAGGACCTGGATGGAGGACCTGGATGGAGGACCTGGATGGAGGACCTGGACCATGAGAGACCTGGACCATGAGATTGATATCGAGGGGGTCGATGCCATGGTCGAGATCCACCATCCAGCGGCCCGCCAAGCTCGCATGAAGGTGGACGTCAGAGACAAACACGTCCCTCCCGTCGTCATCATCTCCGCGAGGGTCCTCCGATGGTTCGGGGCCATGTTTCTCGCAAGGCTGAAGCCGGGAGGCCGGGAAGCCGGGAAGCTGGGGGAGAAAGCAATCGAGTTGTGTGAGGGTCTTTTACTGTTCGATGAGCACTGATGACATGAAGTCGAAATTAGCCGTCCGCTCCCCTGCCTTAGCCTCGCTGTCAACCCCTGACACTCCCGGGATCACCTGCAAAGGAACGGCGCGGCTCGATGTTTCCCCATTTTGTGGGCCCGGCATCTCAACACCAGATTGGCGGATTTGCTTGCAGGGACTTGGTCCTGAAACAAACTTCATTTGCCTCCCTCAGGCTCATCCCAACTTTGCCTCCTGCCATCTCAACTTTGGGCTTGTCGATCCATCTCATAGCGAGTCGGTCTGGACCTTGTTTGTTGACACCGGTGGAACGACTTGGATGACCCAACATGCAGCTTTCTACAGCTTCATTCCCGACTTCATATCGAGAGATGAGCAACAGGCGTTTTGGTCAAGCTTTCTCATCTCGCAGATCCCCACATGGCTACGCACTTCGCTTTCTCGCCGCTCAGGGGCTGGGCATCGTGGTTGGCTGGCCCCATCCTCCTGCGCGGGATCTGATCCTGCTCCAAGCTTGGCTGGGCGCGCCACGAACGCCCGAGTGAGTGAGGAGTGAGTGAGCGAGTGAGCCTGTGAATGGGTGAACAGGTGAATAGGAGCTGGGCGAGGTCCTTGGAAACATCATGGCGGCCATCACGAGCAGATCCGGCCAGCCACCGCTTCAGATAACACTAGTCCGGCGCTTTCTGCCGTCGACCAGAACCAACAACAGCATCTCACCTCCAGCAACAAGACCATCCAGACCATCCAGACCATCCAAGCAACTGCAGCCGCATGGTTGCGGATCTCCCGACCCTTTCAAGTGATCAGCCCGAGATCTGCAGGAATAAGACTTGCCTGTGCCCCTCGGGTCAAAAGCTGACGGCGTGAACCTGAATGGCCAACCTCGGGTGGCCAGTATAACATCAGCAGTTTCTCCACAGAACAACTTTATTTCTCATCTCACCGGTGGCTGCCTCGCCTTGACAGGAAGGCAGAATAGATAGGGCCGCATTTGTCAAATTTGAGAAATCCCCCTTGAAACCTTGAAACAACCCTAGCAAAAGCCTCAAAGTACTTCCAACCTGGAACATCACTTCCCATCCAAAAGCAATCTCCGTCCGTCGATTGGCTCGAGAGCCAAGTACGCCAGCGTTTTGATTACCGATGGGGGCTCAATACTGGGATGCGGCCTGACCGCCTGGCCGCCTGGCCGCCTGGCCGCCTGGCCGTGACACCTTACCCTGTACCTTGGGCGTTCGAGAGACAGACAGCCACAGCGTCATCTAGATATGGTTTTGCTGTTGACGAATTCATCACAGACTGCGGTGTGAGAACCTTCTCGCTCGGACGCAGGAGGGCTCTGACGCGTGCATTCGGCACCCCAACTGACTACTTTTACCACTATCTCTCCCTGCCTAAACAATCTGCAATCTCGCGGTCCGACCATCCCTCCCCAGCCAGGCCTCGGGGTCTAAGAACCATGGCCGAGTGGCCTCCCGACAGTTTTGTGTGGGAAGTGAGAAACACCATCAGGTTGGCTCCCAATGGGGGCCACCTCCTGATAGTGTGTGCCTGGACTATGCACCGCCCAGCCCCCACGAGGCTGCTGTCGACTTCTTTGCCTTAGGTCCCCCGAAGTACCATACAGCCGTCGTCGGAGAATGTTTCACCAAAACAGACACAGTTCGTTGGATACCTCGTATGACCACCTCACCGAGTACACGGACGGTTCCATCTCGGAGAATCAATCGCCAGTGTCAGTCACATTGTCAGGCAGGCAGACAGGCAGCCAGGCAGACAGGCTATGGATTCTAGGCAAGAGACAAGACGAGACGTATCATGACAGAATGGTTCTGGACCTACTCACCATCCCTTCCTTATAGGGTTGACCCTTGAGAGTCTGCGTTACGGAAGCGTGGCGAACAAGCCTTCGAACCTCCTGTTTGGAGGGGATGGTGGCACATGGACTCGGCTCGTTCTCCTTCGGCGGAGACAGTCCTCGGACTTGAACCGATGTAGCCTGCCGAACCAAGTGGGCGTACAGGCAGTGAACAGTATGAAGCTGCTAGGCAGTCTATTGTGGCGACTCCTCACAATTCCAGCCTGCCGAGCCAAGTGGTCGATTCATCCGTCCTCCGTCCTCAAAGTGCTCTCTTGCCACGGGGTACAGCAGCATGTGTCGTCTCTGGCATATGACCACCTCAACGGCTTCAGCACCATTCAGACTGAGATTGCAAGCGTCGTCCGTCACACAAGGGTTACCAGCCAACTGGACTGGGAATACAAGGGTTGCCGAGTAGGTATCTAGAAGCATTGGCGGCGTCACTTTCAGAGTCATGGGACTCAAGACATCAAGTTCATAGAACTGCATGTTCCTGCCACAATGTCAGATAGGCCAATCAATGTGTATGTGCGATCATATTCCTCTCTGCGCCAGCCTGTTTTTTCTTCTTCTTTTCCAGTCACTCAGAACCAAATGGATGTGTAAAGGGATCGTGTCAGGTAGCCCTGTACCTCAGAGGGACTCTCACCACGGCGCCTTACTATGCACTAGGACGTACTTTTTGTCACTGTATTTTCTTCTGTTTTAGGCAAGTATACATCCGACTTGACCATGGGATCTCTGCCCAGCCAGTGAAGACAGACACAGGCTCGATCGTCGCTGTCTTGTCTCGGATCCGCCCGGGAAGGTGAAGGGGGGCGGGGGCGCCATCCACGCCTCTCTGCGAAGCCAACGGAGCAAGTCTCAACTGCAGCCGGCCGGATGTCTCCGGAGGTTTGGTCTGGCCACTCGGCGCCGAGGAAGGGGACATCCTGTCTGGCGAGCATCCTGCCCCTGGCGTCAGCCAGGCAGCCAGGCAGCCAGGCTCGGCCACTTGATCCTCACTAGGTTCGTTTGCTGTGTATAGCAGCTAGTCCATCCCCTCCACGCCGCCCGGTGGGTTGATTTCCCTTGCGTTCTTGCCTGGTGGTTTCCGAGTTGACCTAACTCGACGGATGATTGTCTTCGGCCATGGCTTGCTCCAGCCTTCTGCAGGAACCAAGAAACCGGGGACTCCGTAATGGCAATGGACACGCCGTTGCTGCGTCCTCGGTGGCCCATCGATTATTTCTGAAACGACCGGCGACGAGGTGGCACGGTATCGTACACATAGGACAACACGGCAGGTGGGGCTCTTTTGTGTGTGGGTGTGTGGGTGTATGTGTGTTAGGGAGTGTGCTCCTCGGCGGCATCTGGTGGATACTATTGACCTGCCAGGTGATAGTGATAGGCTAGGGCTGTTAGATGTGCAGTAAGCGTGGAGGTGTTGTCTTGACTTGTCTCAGAGGTGTGGGATTTTTTAAACCCCGGGTTTCTAAACTCCGAGTCAGCCAGACTGCTCGGCTGTTTGGACCCTCCCAACACTCTGGCTGCGATAGAGAATAGTGTCAAGGGGATATTCTAAGAACACTCGTGCGGTCTGTGTAAGTTCGAGAACCCAGGTATCACGGGTCCTCCGTGATGAGATTGGCAATTGAAGCCCCGTCAGCAATTTGATGTCGTGACGCTGTCAATGTGAAGCATGAAGGCATTCATACAGCCAGGAGAAGGAGGAGGGTTCGAGAGACGGCGCTCACAGCAACATAATGCATATCAGGTAACTCCGAGTCTCCCGTCGGCAGCACCTTGCCGTGGCTAGCTGCAGGTCATCATATCCCAAAGGGATATCGCATGAACACCACAAAAGTGCGCCAAACCCGAGAAGCGTAGATAACCGCGCGGTGTCCTCCCGATCCCAATCAAAATCCCGGCCTTGCTAGCTGGGCAACGTCTCTCTGCAGGTGTCCGCGGTGCGTTGGGCGAGAAAGATTGGACAGCGAAATGCGCAGGTGTGAATCGCTGCGTGGTCTCGTGTTCGATTTGGGAGGGAAGGGAGTGGGTGAACATCATCAGGTTTGAAATCCCACACGAAAATTACAAAAAAAGGTTCTCATAGGTTCTTGAGGAACTCTGAACAGCTTGCAGGGACAAGAAAGTACCTATGCTCGGTTGCATCTGGTGGTAATGTGTGCAGGTGCGGAGTGACACACTCGCAAACTTGCCTTTATATACCCCCAGATCCTTCCATTGGCAGCGACGCGTGGAAGGCGGGGGTCTATGGTCGGCCCTTCAGGTCAAACTGCGTGGTCTAGGTGATAAAACGATTACTTGTAATTGTTAAAAATTGGGAACTACTTTTTTTTATGCAGAGGGCATGGGTTCAAATCTCTCCAGAAGCAGCAAATGGAATTCTTTTTTCTGTCTTGATACAGGATTGAGTCGAGCTGTTACGTGACGCGTCTTCATAGTCTCGTTGGTATGATGCATAATGGATTTAATTTTACCTGGTGAAGGAGGGCAGAGGGAGGGTAGGGTGGTGGTGACGACGAAGCTCTATGGGAGGGTGTCAACGCTGGGGAGGATGGGCTCAAGGACTGGGATGCAGGGACGCGCGACGGAGAGAATGTTTACAAGAACAACGTATCCATAATATCAACTTGTGGTTTCTCAACGACCGCATCTGGCTCCATATACCCACGTCTGAAGTTTTACACTGTTAGAATGAAGTGTTGCAACGATCGCTATTCTGAGTCTCCCATGAGCACAGTCCCTTAATCTGATATCAACGAGCCAACGCAGATGTACAGCCATGCCCACCTAAGGCAAGATAGCCACCCGAGTAACAGTGCTACTATTCAATGAGGTTTACTTTATGAGAATGTACGAAAGGCTCGAAGGGGGCTGGCGTGCCGCCTGGAGGAGAGTTCTGCCACTCACTGACTTCACGAATACCACTTCGCAATGGGTACACCCCCACTAAACTTCAGCAGCAGTCACCGTCCGGGGTATGGTTTCAAGATTCAAGTGTTTTGGATTCATTCCTCGTCTAACATTCATTGTACACGCTTTTCGCTCCCCTAACTTTCTACCCGGAACGGAGACGTCTCAGCATCTAGATATGGCGTTCCAGGGGAAACTGCCTCTCCTCGTTTTGCCGTTTGAGTTACAAGCAGCAACCGTAAGCTCTTATGATGACTCCTTGACGTCCTCGTACTTGGCAGATGGCTGGTAGGGAATGGGGGCATGTGCGTAGATCTGTTGTGACCGCATGTGAACGGGAATCTTTCCTGCTGCGTCGGGAATGGTCTTTTCGAGTTTCTATTTCGCGTACTGTCAGCTCTGGACCGGAGGACTGTAAAGGAACTATGCCCGGAAGAAGGATCTAGAGACAGACCAGGTTGTGGAAGACGCATTTGTTCAACCGCCACTCGTCAGGTCGGCACTGCCATAGCTGGTGGTTGTTGGTGTCCAGGCACTCCCAGTGCTTACGAAACTCTGTCAGGCAGTGCTTGTTGATGTCCTCGATCCTGCGTAGTTGCCCGTCAGTATGATGCCTTCCCACATGACAAAAAGCCCCGGCCGTTCGTCTCTTCGCTTATGCCTTCTCTCTTGCCGACTCCCCGCCCAGCGCGATGGCATAAATCTGGGAAGCCACATTGAATGTAGGTCGCACGTACACACTCCTCGCACATCTGGTCACCCTCCGGCCCTCCTTCAAGCACTCGAACTCGGCCTTGCCGGGGTTCTCGGTCTTGCACTGCATGAAATCATCATTGTAGTCCTTGCATCGGGCACCTATGAAGAACGAGGCGGATAGCAGGGGGGCGGAGCTGGCGCCGAGCTCCTTGACCTTGGGGATCGAGTCGGGCAGGGGAGTGGTGTCGATGAGTTGCTCTCGGTTGAACCTGTTTCAACATGTCAGGCTCGGGCTTCCATATGCAGAGGTCGGGAAGGGTTTTGTGGGCAATTCGGGTTCGAGAGGAGACTATCAGGGCCAATTGACTTACTGGGCCTTCCGCGACGCCATCTTAGCTATGTCTGAAGTCAAAAGAGGGTCGTGGTCCGGAGGAGATGGCGGTTTGGATGTGGTAGCCGCGGCACGCAGCTTCGAGAGGTGAGGTCGATTGGAGTGGGTGTCATTGGCCGGCAAGCCTTGTGGTGAATGCCCAATCATGGCGTGGTGGGTCCCAACCCAAAAGCAAGCGACCGGCAAACTTGCAGGGATGCTGAGAGCTTGGGCTTTTTCGACGCGACAGTCAACACCATCCAGGTCATATTTTGTGACAATACAATCCTTTATGATCTCTCCTGCTTGACAACCACCCCCCACCAAGAGCTGGTTTGTTCTGCGACAGTCTTCTATCCTGTCCAACACAGCTTCCTTTGGGATCCGCATCTGGCGCATCAGTATGATTTGATACCCCTTTGTTTTCTTTGACTACTGCTACTGCTTCCTGCCACGGTCATCACCTCGACAGCTACAGTCTTCCGACCTCTCGTTCGTTTCCTTATACTTCCTCCCCGCTTATTCGCAGGCTTGCCCATCTGTCTGAGTCCAGCAAACGCCCATCATGTCATTGTTCGGCAAACCTGCAGGAGGCACGTCGTTGTTCGGCAACCCCTCCCAGCCAGCCTCCAACCCATTCGGCGCCTCAACAACCACCACACAACAGCAGCAACCCACTCAATCTCTTGGTTTTTGGGGACAAAGTACGGCAAACACCAATAACCAGCAGCAACAGCAGCAACAGCAGCAGCAGCAGCAGCAGCAGCAGCAGCAGCAGCAGCAGCAGCAGCAGCATCAGCAGCCAGCTCCACAGCTAGGCCAGTCATTTTTGGGCCAACCGCAAAACAACTCAACCGCCAGTCTGGGTTTCCAACCTGGTGTCACCTACAGTACGTTGCTGCTATTTTCTCTATCCTTCGTTTCTCACGATCCGTTCTCTCGTTCCTCATCATGAAGAACCCCTTCGTCTCCCTCATGGGGGGCTTCGTCCCTTTCTGGACTAACAAACGCCTTCCAGACGATCAGATCATCCCCCACCGCATCCAAGCCCTCGCCCAAAAATGGAATCCCTCTTCCCCCGAGTCCGCCTTCAAGCACTACTTCTACAATAAGGTCCCCGAGGAGCACGTCCCCTTCTACGGTCCCGGCCCCAATGACGACCCCAAGGAGTGGGATGAGGCTCTACAGAACAAGCCCGGCCCTGGTATGATCCCCTCTCTGGCCTCTGGTTTTGCGGCTCTCGCGGAACGGCTTAAGACCCAGCGTGCCGTGATCGCCATCTACAACCAGAAGCTCCACGAGATTAATAACTGCCTCGACGCCATCCTCAGCAAACACGACCTGGACTGGAGCGTCAAGATGATCGAGTCCCGCCGCAAGCACGACGCACTGCGACGACGGACGCTGGTGCTGGCCAGGAAAGCCCAGGTGCTGCGGAACCGAGGTTATGCGCTGTCCGCGGACGAGGACGAGCTACGGATAAAGCTGGAGAACATGGAGCGGACTGTGCAGGATCCTGCGGTCAACGCTCGGCTGGACGAGCTGTGGAGCCGGCTGATCTTCCTGCGGGAGCAGGCCCAGGTCTTGAAGGATGAGCTGGCTAAGAAGGGCTTGGGCGAGGAGCATGTCATGGATAGTGACGTCGAGGTTAAGATCAAGAAGGTACGTCTATGTTTTTGATTTGAGGGGGAAGACTCAGGCTGACAAGTGACTATAGATTGTCGAGGACTACGAGAAGCAACTGCAGCACCTGAAGAAGGAGTGCGAGCTGATCAAGAAGGACTACGAGGAGTGGGAGAAGGATCATCCGAACCTTAAGAAGCAGGTTTGAGTCTGGACAGAGGACGAGGGGGCGATCGCGAACCTCCACTATGCTTGAGCACTCGACGCGATGACCCGTGTGGCGTTGCATGACGACGACACCCAACTTTGGAAGTTTCGGCACCCGTATAAGTCGGCACTGTTGGATGAGGCATGATTCAGGGGGGCCGAAGCATTCATAGGAGAAGCAGGTGGAGCACCACGTCTCCAGCAAGAGCCATGGACGATTGTGTTACCGATGCAGCCCGACCCGGATCAGGACGGGCCCGAAACAACCATCTGCGGTGACCATTGGAGCCAATCACTCCCGGATCTGGCTTGGATATCTGGATCTTTAAGATCTCGGCCCTGAAAGCGACAGAAATTCCACTGGAAGCTGTAGAAACACCGCACAGCCAGTCAGGTGCTCCTAGAGCGCTGACATAGACGGCATCTATCCAATGCTCTTGGGGGGAGGCACTTCCTCTCCCTCCCGAATAACGATGCACTGTCAAAATGGACCTCACCTCGCATCAGAACATTGCATGGCGTCAAGCGATCTTTGAAGAACGTGAAAAAACCTGTATTACTCCAAGATAGATGCATATGGAAAAAGAAAGCCAAAAACACCCAAAACCACCCCCCCCTCCTATCCGACGCTCGCCACCCTCAAGCCATGCTCGGCAGCGTCCAGGCAACAAAATCATCTCTGACCTCCCGTTCCGTCACCTCCCGCGCGCTCTTGAACCCGCTCCGGCCCCTCTCGCTCTCCATGATGCTCTCCGCCAGGCTCACCAGACTATCCCGCCGCGGGCCCGCGTCCCGGGGACTCGAGTCTTTGCTGCCATCCCTCCTGTGCATCGGTCTGTGGTGGTGGTGTTGTTGATGATGGAGCGCACCACCACCGCCGTTGTTGCTACCGCTCCTCTCCCTCATATTCACGGACGCGCCCCCCGCGCTGCCCGGCCGCCCGTCGTGCCGCACCGTACCGACGCTGTCCCCGCTCCCGTGGCGCGCATGGTATCTCCTGAGCCCACCACCACTACCACTGCCACTGCCACTGCCACTGCCGCCGCCGCCGCCGCCCCCACGTTTCTCCGGTCCTCCCGGGCGCAAGAAGTCGTTGGCGTCGCCGATCGAAGACCCGCTATCCTCTCTTCGGAATGCCTTGCGACCCGGGCCTCTCGGGGTGACATCACCGCGGCCATCCTGCCGGGCGTCGGGGCCGAAGCCGTCCCCGCCGGCAAAGATATCCTCGATGCACTCGTCGGCGGGCAGCTCGCCCGGGCGGCAGGCCCAGCTCGCGGCGAGGGCCCTCCGGTACATGTCCTGCAGCTCGTACAGGTCGCGGCCCGCGGCCTCGTTGCTCGTGAACTGGGCGCTCAGGTTGGCCGAGTCCTGCTCCGGGTGGGCGTCCTGGAAATGCTGGCCAAAGTCCTCGGCGGCCGGGTGGGTGCTGCTGCCGGTCACGCCGGCGATGCCGCCGAAGACGGCGGCGGTCTTGAGGGGCGGGGCGATGAAGGAGCGCTCGCCGTCGACCTGGATGAGGAGGATGCCGATCTTGAGGGTGGAGTTGATCTTGGAGTCCGTCATCAGGTATCGGCGGATGATGCCGTCCTCGACGAGGGTCTCGGGCTGGGCTGGCGCGGGAGGCTCGGCCGCGGCAGGGGGTCTGGAGGAGTCGGAGGATTTGCGCACGTCGGTCGGGGAGATGGGTTGGTCGTCGGAGGGTGTGGTGGCGGTGGTTTTCGCGGAGTGGGAGGACGTCTTGCGAGCGTGCCCTTGCGTCTGGACACCGTTCCCGTTCCCGTTCCCGTTCCCATTCCCATTGCCGTTGCCAGCTCCAGGCGTAGACAGACTCGGCCCCCGCGTGCGATACCCCGTCCCCCGAATCAGGGCCTCACTCTCCTCGACATACTCGGCCAAGTTCAGGGTCAGGCGTCCCAGGGTGATCTTCTCATCACGGCTTCCTGCAACGCCACCGACGTGCGAACCGTTGGTGGGCGGGAACTCCTGGATGACCTCGAGGTCGACGAGGCACTCGGAGAGGGAGTTGTTCTTGTCGATGGCGATGCGGACCGGGATGATCTTGCCATAGTTGTACTCGACGCGGTGGTTGGCAATGGGGCACTTGGGCGTGCGGCCGCGGTGCTCCGAGTGGATGCTGTGCGGGAGGTGCCATTTTATGTGTGAGGCGCCATGGACAAGGGGGACGTTGTTTAGGTCGTAGATCTGGGGTGGTGTTAGATGGTGGTCCGGACAGGAGGGTAGTGGAGGGAAGGGGAAGGGGAAGGGGGTGGAGGGAGTGCCCATGAGTAGCAAATGCTTACTTTAAGATGGACATCGAATTTTGGCTATTGGGTCTCAAGTCAGCCGTGCGTTCTCTCTCGCGATATCAGATACAGGCAGAGAAATTTAGGAGGAAGAGGTCCGGCCTACTCTTCGAGCCTTGTTGACTAGCGGGTGACGCAAATTAAGATTCATGTTAGTCCAGGCCATGAGCAACGGTGATAACAGAGTTGTGTTTCACGATAGGGAGAAAAGCCAGGATCCATGACACATGGCGTTGGAGCATGAGAAGAGAGGAATGAGAGAAGGCCGAGTTCTCAGCACAACACAGACGGAGTCAGTGAGCCAAGAAGAGGCTGAGGAATGGCCAAGGGGAATGGGAAAGGGCGATGTGGGCGATGTTCCGTCAGCAGCAGACAGCCACCAGCCACTTCCCGCAGATGGATTATCAGAGGGAGGGGAGAACAAAGGTATGAAGGATTGTTTTGGAGATACCTATCTCCAGGTAGACAGATAAGCCGAGTGAGGACAGTGGATCAGTGAGGCTTACTGAGATGTGCCATGTTTGTTGTAGGTAGTTCGTTCTAGGTAGTTCTAGCTCACATGCAGGCGATAAGGCTCACGGCTGACGGCTCACGGCTCACGGGCATCGCATGCGGCTAGGTTGCTTGGTTGGCTGCCCAGAGTATGACGCCAGGACGCGACGTCGAGTGGGGGATGGCCGGAGTCTCGTCTCCGTGCCAGCCGAGTGAAACACGCTCTGTTTCTCGGTTTCGCGTATTCCGTACGGAGTGATATCAGATGGTGTCTTCAGGGTCTTTAGGGTCTTCAGGGTCTTCAGGGTCCTCAGGCGGGATTCGTAGTGAGATCTGGGTGAGAATCTAGGTGAGGATCTAGGTGAGAAGGTACACCTGTCAGCCCCCTGGCCAAGTGCGCCACCACGACACCACCTACTTCCTGATCACGCACGACGATCTTCGCGGTGACATGAGCTCCGTTTCGTCTGGAAGCGCTCGCTCGAGACAGAGGTTGGGTCGCACAGCACATACCAGATGAGTTGCGGCTAAGGTAGCTGCGTGACTGTGCAAAAGGACTGCGGACAACTTTGGTTCAATAAGCTCAATAGCCGACAAGGAGAGGTCGACAAATAGTCGGTCCAACCAGCCAACATGTCGTCGTGGCTCGTGGTGGGGGCCCGTTGGTACGGAGTACTCCGGAATTAGACACACGCCAGGGGTCCTATTCAGTCGTCATATCTCGCATGCCTGCATCAAGCTGCATCCAACTGCATCCACCTGCATCCACCTGCACCCACCTGCGTCCAACTGCATCCACCTGCACATGCCAGTTCAGCACAGACCCCACGGGCGTCCATAGCTCACCCCCAGTGACCAAAACTCATCGCAACCTCCAAGCCAACATCGCTCCCAACATCGCTCCCAAAACAGCAACCCCATCACCACACCCTCGTCCCCCGCCCAAAATAAAATGGCTCCAGAAGACAATGCCAAGAAACGCAAAGACCCTCCCGAAACCTCCGCCTCCTCCAAGCCCTCCTCCGCCCGAGACGGCGCCACCAGCAGCGGGGGAAGCCGCTTCCACAAACGCGCCAAAGTCTACGACGCGCGCACCCTGCGCTCACAACCCGCCGACGCCGCTCTCGGCAGGACCGGCGAGCTGGACCTGCAGGCTTTCCTGTCTGCGCGCGAGTTCGAGATCAGGGCGCTGACCCACGGCATGCGGAAGAGCAAGGCCGTGAACAACCGCCGCGCCTTCCAGCTCGTCCCGCGCGGCATGCGGCGGCGCACCGCCTCGCACAACGTGAAGAAGCTGCCCAAGCGGCTGCGGAGCAGGGCGCGGAGGGAGAAGCTCCAGGATGAGACCCCGACCGTGGAGGCGAGGAGGCGGAAGCCCAAGACCACCAGGGGAAGAATCCGCGTCGAGATGGCCAAGAGGTTGGGCGTTTTGGCCGACAAGAAGCGGAAACGGAGGCTGAGGGAGGCCAAGGAGCGGGCCAAGGAAGCCGGTGGGGAGCACGGGGAAGGGAAGGGGAAGGAAAACGAACCAGAGGTTTCGGCTGCGATGAAGCAATTGATCGAGACAAGGCCTGCGAGACCGAAGATACGGCGCAATCTTCTGAACGAGCCGCTCAAGCCCAAGGCCAGGTTCCGGAAACGACAGATTGACAAGACTTGGCTGCCGACGCATCTGTGGCATGTGAAGAGAGCAAAGATGACACCGCCCAAGGAGCCGCTGTGGAGGTTTGCCATTCCGCTGACGCCTACGGAGAAGGTCTACCGACCCACTCATCGAGCGGCGAATGGGAAGGGCGCCATCGTCTGGGATATGAGCTACATGAGCACCATCGGCCTGTACGGTCACGTAGCGGGGATCCAGAGGACGCTGAGGACGTTGGGCATGTGTCATGACAGTATCTGGGATGATCGAGGCAAGAAGTGGAGAGATGGCCGTCGGAAGTGGTCCGGTGTGCTAAGCAAACAGCAAGGCGACGTGAGGCGACAAATCGGTCCAGCCACGGTGCTATGGAACCCAGAGGCGGCGATATCGCAGAAGCCTGAGGAGACACCCAACCAGAATCACAAGGTAGAGCGGCAAGTCTACATCAGACTACATCCCTCGTGCTTCCTCGAGGTCTTCAACATTCTCGTCAAGCTCATCAAGAGAGAGACTCCGCGGCTTTACGTTGAGGATCTGCGCTTTGAGATTGGCAGCATCGAGCTCACAGGTCCGGGTGCGACCGAAGCGTTGTTGGGCATCATCCAGCCGTATCACAAGGATGCAAAGGAAGCTCATGCTACAATATTCGAGTCAATGTTGACAGCCAGCGCCGCTGTCAGTGTGCCTCCTGATTCAATTTTGGGCTTCTCTGCACAAGACCCACGTCTTCGCTACCCACCACGAACCGTCCAAGCAAAAACCCATGATAATTCTGCCACACACCCAAACATGCCGAGCAAGACACCAACCTACACACTGCCTTCGCCTTACCTACTCTTCGACCGCGACGCACGCTTCCAAGCCTCACTATTCCCCTCACAAAAAGCGCTCAATCGGCGCAAGGGAGACAACCCTCCCGGCAAACCTCTCGAAGTTACCAGCGCCGACCCCCCTTTCCCGCTCGTCTTCTTCTCATCTCGCACCAAGGTATCAGCACAGGGGACTTGGACGCTACTTGCACCATGGAAGTGCATTTTGCCCCTCTGGTACAGCCTGGTCCACTACCCGCTTTCTACCGGCGGCAACCCCCGAATCGGTGGTCTGAATGAGTTGCGACAGGTGACCTTTGAGCAAGGCCAGCCGTGGTTTCCCGGCGATTTCCCTGGCACGGATGCCGGTGCCGAGTGGGAGCTTGAGCAACGTCAGAAGAGGAAGGCTCATTGGGAGAAAAGGCCCAAATCCAAGAGAGTTGAGTGGAAATCGCTGGATCTGGGTGTTGGGCGAAAGGGCGAGATCGGCCTCGGCTGGGCTTGTGAGTTTGAGAGGCTGTTTGGACTACAGCTGGAACCGGAGCCGGAAAAGTTGGAAGATCTGGAGAAGGAAGACAAAGCTGTGCCAGACCCGATAGCCAGCGAGATGGATGTGGACGACAACGAGGAAGGAAGCGTCCCAGTTCACAGCGAGAAGACCGATGAAGGCAACGCCAAGTCTGCGAAGAAACCCTCCAAAGAGACTCCACCTCATCCCCTGGCGCTCGTCCATCATCTCTCCAAACCAGCATTCAACGCACTCGCAACTTCAAAGACAACTGGCCCTCCACCATCTTACTCTCTCATCAACGTCAAAATCACATTCCCAGGCCGCGGTGTTGTCGAGCCATGTGCTCGCATCTACCGCCTTCCACCACGCAGCAAATGTTCTCCGGCGGTGGCCTCCGCTCAACCTGAAGTAGCCGCCACCCAACCTCCTTCCAAACCTCTTACACTCCCAGCCGACCTGCGTGAGCAATGGCTTGCCAAACTTCCAGGCTCAGGCACCTCCAAGGCTCCTGCCTCGGCCAACAATTCCAACCAACCACTCCGCTTCCCGCCCAACGCAGACCACGATACGCAGAAACTCCTGTTCGCCAAATCACTCATGACCAAGAAGTTCCCCTTCCCACCCGAGAAGCCTGCGAACGGCAATGGCGACCATCCTCCCGTGCCTGACGAGGAAGACCTCATCGGCTACGTCACCAAGGGCGAGTTCAACCTCGCTGAGGGCAAGGGCGTCGCCATCGGCTCTGTCTCTGTTGAGAAAGCGCTCGAGGCTTTGAGAGCTGGTGGGGACAGGGAAGGACATGTCTGTGTTGTCAGGGATGCTGGGGAGAGCATTGGGTGGATTGCTAGATGGGAGGTTGTCTAATTTCCAGCTGACTTGGAAGGGCTTAGAACATCCATGGCCCCGTCCTGGCTGCATTCTTTCTGAGTGTATGATATACCCTGAATGCTCATTGATTTGCTGGACCTCGTCGTCTGGTGGTTACATACCCGAATGCCATCCACACCAACCATCAACCACTGGTACACGGTTGGCCGTCGTCAAGCCTCGTTTGGGTCTCATTTCTTGCTTGTCCTTTCTTCACCGATACCTCCTCCCTTTGCATAAGTGCTGCTCTTCGACTGACCACCAGATTTGGAAAGTCATGCCGCCTTCCTCGTCTTTGCGTCCTGCTAGCTTCCAGTCTTTGATATTGCGTCTACTTTCCTGCTGCTTGATCCTCAACCTCTATCGACCCGAGCCTTCTGATTTCGGCCAAGATGAGCACGCGATACGACGTCCATCTTCATTGCGACTTCCACGGGTCATCATACTGTGGAGCCTTTGATCGATACGCCGTCAACTATTCTGCGCTGTTCAAGCATCTTGATCTTGTTTTCGCTGACGGCTTTGCCAATAATCGACCTCTGTCACCTAGCCTGAAGGCCCCCCCCCTTTCTTTTTTCTTCTTTTCTTTCTCTCCTTCCTTCTTCCCTTCTTGTCATCACGAGTACTTTCAGACGATATACAACTGCGGAAGGCGCAGGTGAGAACCTTGGCCCAGGCCTGTGAATAATCATCGTTCTCAGGCTCTCACAACGGGCAGATCTCCTGTCCCTGGTCAGTTTGTTCAATTCTTGAAGCCAGCCCTCTACCAAACCTCGCGCCTTCCGTTCTCTGGGGACTCGAGGCCATCCCCTTGCTTCTCGGAAGTTGATGTAACTCACCGTCTTCAAATTTTTGACGCTTTATAGACAGGACTCGGTGCGGACCTTGATCTCTGGCAATATCTCTGAACTGCCACTCTTCCACGGTGTTACTGGTCCTCTAGCTCATACATGAACGCACTCTGCCCATGACTTTGACATTAAAGCCCTGTGGCTTGCATGCTCTGACGCGAGTTCGTCACATTCGTGCATCCTAACGACCAACAGAGCATCATAAACGCGGACATCCACGCGGTAAAGTACCCCCTTCAACCCTTGTCTTCATTTGCGTTCTCTGCCACGGTCTTTCTCCATGTATACTTTACTTCCCCTTATTGCGAGCCTTGGTCTCGTCATCCGGTCGTCTACTTTACGCCTTGGTCAAATTTCACTCCCGGCAGCCCGGGAAGGGCGCGCCTACTATTGTACATGCCCAGTTCGGTTTATTATCCTCCGAATGCTGCTTTTGCGCACCTCCTTCCGTGCCTAATCTCTCCAAGGGATCTGTGGCATCAGAGAGATTGCGAGCCAATCTCTCGTCCACTATGATTTCGTCCTCTCTTCCGTTTTCTCTTCCATCTGCTCTTCCATATACTAACCTTCCATCTAACACACTTCCGCCTGATGCTTCTCATTCTACACTCGACCTTCTCTCACCCTTTCCTCCCTCTATCCCTTTGACGCAATTTTGTTTAAGACTTTTCGTCTTTTCTCTCAGTCACCACTCTTCCAAATGCTCTTCCACACGGTATGCTTTATTTTGTCTGCAAAACTAGGTCTGTTATTATCCCTTCTTCCATCTGCTGTTTTCGTCTCCTCTTTCATCCTCTCTTTCGTCTCCTCCTCTGTCTGCTTCTCCCTCAAGTACATGCATTTCCACCTCGCCCCCCCCCCATAGATATTTAATTTCACCAAATTTAATGTTTTCATAACTTCTTGCTCTTTATTAATCAGCTAACCCGACCCACCTTTATATAGTTTCATCTTACTGCATCTATTTCACCCAGACCAGGGCCAATTCGACAGAAACAAGGCTGCCATCCTGTCAGCACATCAGGTAAGTCACGAAGACACCAACCATTACTCACTTTGCCTTAAGCGTCCCTTCTTCACCCTAGTCACGGCCAAGCTGGCGGTTATATTTCTTGATAATTGATTTTCGTACTTAACTTTGCCTCCTACCTGTCTTCCCCCCCCCCTCTCTCTCTCGCTCTCTCTTTCTTCTCCTTCCTCTCTTCCTCCTACCTCTTTTTTCCTACTCCTGGCATCATCTAACCGGTTGGATTATGGAAGTTGTGTCATCGCGGCTCTCGTCCAGCCAGAAATTCCTTCCCGTATGCAAAGTCGGCAGGCATGACCGGTTTCTCAGATCAAGAGACTGAATAAGGGCTTTGCAACAACCCGTTTCGACTTGTTTTTCTCACACGGTTATGCGTCACTGCTTGCCTGTCAGGCTCGGACCTGGAGCCGACATGGACTCCTCATCCCTCCCTCCTTGAGCCCTCACTCTTTTACTCTTTCTGTTCTTCCCGTCAGTAATCTCCCTCGGTATCGCTCTTCTCTCACACAACTATCCAAACTACCTGACCTTCTCGTACGTATTTACGCTTCGTATGTCTGATCGGGTGGGCCCGACATTCGGGCTTCCACCGTCAACATTGAGGCTTGTGCCGAAGTAATCTTCCGTCTGTTGTTCGGATTCCCATCGCTGCGGTGTGTCAACGTCGAAGATCTGCTCTCTCCTTCTGTCACACATCCTATCAGGGTCAGGATGCTCCGGGTCCAGTGAGGCGCCCGCTGTCGACGAGAATGTGGATCTGGCGCCTCTCTCCCCCCGGAGATGAGATAAGTCATTGCAAACGCCACACAAACTCCATGCGTCATGCTAGATAGCCTAGAGCAAACTGCTTTCCGAACGCTTGATCAGCAGTTTGCGGACGGGATGATTACTTAAGACCAGTATCTTAACGACGACCAGCAGCTGATAGATCTCACCCATCAAGCGCAGGCCCAGCTCGAGAAGCCGCTCAAGCCAGGAGTCGCATGTCGGGCGCTGTTGCGACTGAACCGGATAACGAGCGAATAGCGACGGCAACCCCTTAGAATAGACATTTCTATTCCCCAGTGCCAAGCAACAAGTACCATATCAATCTGGCATGGAAACACGTCAAGTTCTTTCGGGAGGAACCATTCCGATCCGAATATGTGGTACTTTCTCCATCCCCTTTTATGCATCGGATTGCTCGAGCTTTGAGCATTGCAGTGAACTATCTGCCAGACGTTCACGATCATTTCTCGTTTCCTTCGTTTGTCGCAACGCTCGTTCCCGCCGACGGCGCCCGCGCAAGCACATCGGTGATGTGCATTTGGACTGCATCGAGACGTGAGATCACCGTCAGCCTCCTACAGGCCAGGTCAGGTTGTACCTGCGGCTCGGTTTACCGAGGCTACCATTCTACCAGTAGACCGGGCCTAGTGGAACAATAGGCGTCACCTTCAACGAGTATCTGGAAGACGTTTGGGAACATACGAAGTTTGTATGAAGCGCGTGGATCGTGGTCGGCAAGCCGCCCGCCTGAACAGAGCGAGATGAGATACCGTCTCCCGGAAACGTTCAAGGCCGGAAGACTTGCAATGGAGGACCAAATTCGCAGCCAACTGCAGCGGCCAGCGGGTTTACTGGTTCTCCAAGCAGGCTATTGACGTAGCCAGGATGGAGAAGGCCCGTAGGATCATCTTGTCTCGTGTGCGAGCTAGCCACCCACTAGAAACTAACATATATAAACTCACCTACTCACCCATATACACTCACCTACTCACATACACAAACTCACTTACTCACATATAAAAACTCACCCACTCACCCACATACACTCACTTACTCATACACAAACTCAAACACAAAATCGGCGTTGATAGAAAAAGTTCGCTATCAGACATTCGAACTTCTGCCTTTTCTACACACCTGAGCCGGTCCTCCAGCAACCATCTGAGACGTGTCCGAGCGGCGGCGCCAGACGCGACGGTCTCGCCGGTCGCGACGGCGGCGGAGGTGGCCGTCTCGGCCTGGGTGCACACATATCAAGAACGGCACCGACAGGCTGTTTCACAACGTTACGACATTAGAGAAAACCCCTCCGCAGGTACGGCACTCGCGAAGTCCGTCCCTCCCTGCCGCGTTCCTTCAGGCCCAGAAGATGAGCGAGGTATCAAATGCGGAATTTTAAGCGGGCTTGCTGTCTGGTGGTGGTTGATGTGACATGGATATGGGCCCACTTCATTCGCTCCTCTCTACTGTGTATATAGACCACTCTGCCGCTCCTTTCTGTTTCCTTCACTTCTAGCTTGGAGCGGTGTAATGCACAGTTTCCTCTCACCAACGTCTGGCCTGCTCGTGGTGGTTGAGTTACGTAGCATCGAGACACATGATCGAGAGCCTCTCTGTCAGTAATATACGAATTTGGCCCCCCATGAGCTGCCGAGTGAGAGTCTTGATACCACCTGAACCTCGAAGAGATACCCACAAAGGGATTGTCAGTGTTGCCTGTCGGCCTTCCAGAAACCAAGTGATTCCCAGCCAAGAGAAGGCGAGGCTGGCAATCGTTTCGCAATGGCTGTGGTGACAACCAACAGTACTTGGCGCATTCTATCTGGTGAACAACTCATACGCCCAGAGCCTTGTGCCCATCTAAAACCACTCCGTCAACCACATGCACCTCTGCATCGGCGAAGACACTTGGACAGAGAGCCAATGGGAGATTTCCCACCATACGGATTTCAAGAACTATCATCACCGAGCTATCCGGGATCCCTGGATCGGCTGTGCCGACATTGTCGCTAGTTGCAAAGCTCACCGCCAGAATCGTGAGATGGAGCGTGCCTTGTCTCGTGCCGTGCCGAGGTTATCGTTTGTGGGAAATTAATACTGACCACCTTGCTGTGCGTCCTGCCACTCCCATCCGTGCTCGTCTCAGGTCTCCTGGATCGTCCTTTCCACCCTTTCTGTTCTGGTTGCTCTTGGCTGACGGCTATGCAGAAAGCAGAACCTGTCTTGCCCACTCTGCCCACCGGGTTATCGATGTCGGTAGTCTTGCTGCTGCTCCTGGTTCTCCCGTTGCTGGCATGGATGGAGGCATGAAGTTCGAATTGAGTTGGGACAGTGGCACAAGCGACATTCCAGATTCTATTCACGTTGGCTAATGGGTTGCGAGACGGACTACTGGGAGCGGCCGAGGTTGCATGAACAATGATAATGATGGTCATTAGAGAGGGATTTCTAGCCCCCAAGGCATGCTTTCGCATCTTCAGCAGTACCTGACATGTAAAACATTTGTAACTCCGCCCAATGTTGTTATCTTGGCCCAGAACGCCTCTTTACCAATGACCCCCAAGAATCCATCTCGGTTTGCCTGTCCAACGCCCCCCTGAAGTACAGTACCATCCAAAACCCTCATGATCTTTTTCCCAAAGCGTGTCAAATTCCCCACAAAGCCATCATCGGCCCGTCAACTTCCGCGGGGTGTTCTTGTTCTTGTTGCTGTTGCTGTTCCGATCGGCCTTCCTTCCTCGCCCTGCTCGAGCTCGCCGGCGGCATGGTAGCGGACTTTGCCACGCGCATCATCCTCCGCCTCCTGCGCTCGCCGGCGGTGGTCGCAGCCTCGCCGGCCTCGGGCACCCACAGCGCCATGTGCGGCCCGTCGAGCTCGGCGTCCCACTCCTCGTGCGCGGCGAACGTGCCGGCGCGGCCCCTCGACCGCAGGCTCTGCATCTGCTGCTGGTGCCGTGCGCGGTGCGCGGCCGTGTCCCTCCGCAGCGCCTCCCGGTCGTAGCAGAAGGGCAGGTCCTCGGAGCTGATGGACACGGCGCCCGAGTGGCGTCTCCGCGGGGAGGGCGGGAGCTCGTCCTCGCTGTGCTCGTCGTCGTCGCCCAGCACGGCGCTGCTGTCGTACTCGTCCTCCTCTTCGAGGTCGCTGTAGTCGGAGATGGGCGACGCGGTGAAGGAGGACGAGTGCTTGGAGACGGCGGTGGAGGAGGAGGAGGAGGAGGAGGAGAAGAGCTTGGTGGTGGTGAAGGTGGTGGTGATGGGCTTGAGGAGCTGTGGCCCGCGGGCGAAGGAGTTGTCGTCGAAGGGGCCGACGAAGAAGAATGTGGAGTCGTGGAGGGCGGCTTGGTGATGCATTCTGTGGGTGGGGATGGTAGGCATGGTGAAGAAGAATTGCGTGGACCAGATAGATTATAATAGTTATGGTTGGTGAGGTCTGTAGGCAATAAAACCGGTTGGTTGTCTTCCGAACGAAAAACCAACCAGAATTCCCATCTTGGACTTGCGTGCTTCTTAAACTTGAGTCGGCGTGGGCGAGGACGGGCCTGCATCACATGGGGCATAATTCCGTGTAACCATTCTGTGTGTTTTATTGTCGTGGGTGGGCTGATCGAGAGAATCTAGAGACCGCCCGTGTCTCTGGATGGTGTGTGGCGGGCCACAGATGCACCCCAGGTTTGGCCCACAATGGCACTGAGATCAGGCGTGTCTGGGGTCGTCTGGGGTCTGCTGGGGCCTGGAGACGGCCTTGTTGACGGAGAAGTCGTATGATCGGAAAACCCCGGATCGGCCGACTGCGACGACGGCTCTCGAGGCGGGGGAAAGCCGGGGTAGGAGTAGCCCAGGCCCGGCTGTACCCGCCTGCTGTGGATCCATCCATCTAACCATCTTTCGACGCCAAACATCCCTGAACCCCTTTTTCAGCCTCGTCTTGCCTCTTCCAAGATGTCCTCTTCCAAGATGACGCGGAGAACATTCTACTATGTTCCGGAAGAACATGTGACCAATTCTCGCGTCCATTGGTACCTAAACGACCATCGCAGCGCCGCCCTGATGTCGATGCCCTTGTTTTCCCTCGCGTACAACACGACCAGCCTTGATGCGAATGAAAACACAATCTACGAGGCGAGAACTCATATAGGTTGCTAACGAGATGACGAGTTCTCAGAGCAGGGTGGACAACATGGAGACTCTTGGTCTGCACTAGGCGATGTTCGATGCTTCTTTCATACCCATATACTCCGGTGGCTGATCAACACGCGATACGCTCTTCTCCAGACTCTCTCAAAACCCGGCTCCCTCAGACTTCTTCGCCCCATCGACGCCCGAGAACCAGCTGACACGACTGCTGGTAAATTGCTCGAGCTGAGGCTTGAGCTTGCTCTCATGCAGGGCAAAGTCATCCACCGTACCAATGCGGAGAACGCTCTTCCCCTTCCAGGCCGAACTGACACGATACATGAGGGTGCCACATGTGGAGCAGAAATAATTGGTCACTGTGTTACCCGTGGCAATGGTCTTGGACTGGCTGAAGGTCTTGAGGTTGTCCTGCCCACGCAGGTGCTTCAGGTATCTGTCGTCAATGGTGAAGCTGGACGAAAACATGGACGCTGTGATCTTGCGGCAGTCGGTGCAGTTGCACACGAAGGTGTTGACCAGTCCGGGCTCGCGAGTGGGCTGCGACGGTGTTAGAAGAGGAGCCCACATGATGAGAGACGAGACTCAATCGGGTCGACCTACAAATGCTAGCTGAACGGAGCCACAGAAGCACGTTGCCGTTGCTTCGTCTTCTCTTGACCAGCCGTCACCCGCGCTGCCGGCCAAGGGAAAGTGAGACTCGGTCTGGTTGGCGGCCATTTTGTGTTTGCTAGAAATTGAGCCTTTCGAGTTGGCAGACTGGCTTCAACCGGATCAGATGAACGATGAATGAGAGAAGCAGGTGTGCAAGAGGGAGGCAGTAGTGTGATCTAGCTGGCTCTGGCAATTGGTCACCTACCTAAGTAAGGAGAAAACATGAAGAATACTGTCGATTGAGACGACATCTTATATAGTTATTCAATGTCGCTGATTACCTACCTCCGGTAGGAGTATTCTCCGAGTCGTACAGCATCTACAAAGGTGTCATTACAGGTGCCTAAAATTGGTGATCATGAGAAGGTGCGTAAGCACCTGAATGTGTTTACAAATGGGGAGAACGATTCGCCAGCATGTTGCGCGGGACGGGCCATTTCTTCCCGCAAAATCTGACATACTTCTAGATGCTTTCTCGAAATTATTAATACAACTGGCATGGACAAATGTCGGTTACTTACATCCAAGTTGCGTTTGCCACATGGCCACATGGCAGAGGCCATTTATATCAGCCTTAAGCATGGTTTGGTAAAGATAGACAGCTGAGGAGATCAGATATAGAGCGTTCTTTTATGCTATCTGTTGCCTTAATATTGCTAATAGGCTAACTATGTATCTATATAGATAAAAAACAGTCTGAAAAGACTATCCGAGCCTTTAGGTTTTATATATAATAGTGGGAAAACAGCTTATATAAGCCTATTTCTCTATAACAGCAGAACCCTGCCAGGTCGCCGAATCCCCCTATCAACAATATGCAGCCCTGACAAGCTATCTCATGTTTCAGTGGTTCTGCTGCGGGCTTGGGGGAGACGGTAGGGAAGGGGGGGGGGGCGAGCCGCGCACGATGTGCCAAAGTCATAGTGATCGTTTAATCTATCCGATCGAAGATCTCTACTAGCAGCGCTGACGAGGTGAACGGGATTGAAGCATTGATCGTTTTGGAAGGCATCACGATTGAAATCATCATGCTATGCATGTGGCGGAACACGAAGAAGAAGAATCAAGCATCTAGTTTCCCAATCGCGCGGGTTCTGTAACGTCAACCGGCGTCAGAAAGTCTCACAAGAGCTCTGGGAACCAGAAACGAAGGTATTCTGATGGAATAGCAGTCAATTCAGTTCAGTGAGCAATCCTGTGTGTTGTGTTGTTGTAAGAGAGAGAAAGGCTGAAAGACAGTCTAGGGTACAGGAGATAAAGGGTAACTGTGGCGGGGTCCACAGGGTTAGGGTCCCAACAGGTTCAGAGTATCTCTTTCCGACACCTGAGGTGATCCTGAAGATCAAATAGCCATGCCGTGCCTTATTTGAAACCCCCAAATTCCAACAAAGACCACCCAGAGCAAATTATCATTATCATTGCAAGCTCCAAGTAACCGAAGGCTGGCAAATCCCTCATCTGAATTTTCCAGGCCAATACAGGTCCACCAGCAACATCCATTTTCCTTTATTTCCTTACTATACCGGGCCAGATTGATACTGCTTTAGGTTCAATTCCGCCTCTCGAGCTATCCTAGAGACACGGTATCCTGCGTGAATTTGAAGCAAATACTTTTGAACGCCGGTTATTTATGTTTGGCTGGACACTTTCGCCATCTGCCTACGTACAGACACTCTCTTCAACATCCTCTATATCTTTGTCCGACTCTGAACATGATATTTTGAACGACTTCTTGAGTCTCCGGGCCACCGACTGGCTCTAGGAAGGTAGGAAGGTAGGGAACAATTGTTAAACATACTGTATTATCCGAAATATATAATTTAAAAACATCAGTTCTAAATCGGACAGGTCTACCTTAGTGAAGTTTGAACCTTCCAAGGTTCGCTACCTCCAACGGTCAGCCTCGCTCTCCTATGTCACCCTCCAACGCTCCCTAGTTCCTCATCAAACCCCAAGTTCGTAACATGTAACCTAAAAGAATGGCCCACGCATATCAGGAAAACCGAACGGCCCAAACGAGGGCCAACCACCAAAATTGCCGCTTGGTCTCCATCTTGCCTTCTTCTCTTTCTTCGCAAGCCCCCTACCACCATTGAGACACCCATCCATCGTACACCAGTCACAGAGCAATGCCGGATTTACACAGGGATTCTGGAAATGCTAAAGCAGGAGAGTTAGCGAATATCAAGTCGCGAAGATTGGTGAAGATCCACACAGCAGCAGGGGCTGCTCGGGCTGGTGCTCGGGGGGGGGGGCGTTCAGGTCCTTGGGAAAGGAAGCAGACAGGCGGTGGGGATATTTCTTGGTTGGGCTGACCATGCCGACATTTTCCTTATATAAAGGTGTCAAAGATGTCTT
>MUZH01003874.1:0-27682 GCA_003012965.1 Juglanconis oblonga | reverse complement strand
TAGTAGTTTTGTAGTAGTACTACATGTATTTCGAAATCTTGTAGTGTATTTGTAGTGTATTTTAGAATCTTGTAGTGTATTTGTAGTGTATTAGGGACCCTTGTAGTGTAGTGTAGTAGTACTACATTTAGAACTCTGTGCGTACCAAAGACGGCCATGCGGACTTCAAGCAGAAGTTCGTACGGACGGAAAAGTTCGTCATCGAAAGAGCGGCCCGTCGAGCGGTGTTTGGCAAGCACAGGAATCGTTATACGGATGACCCGAGGGTCAAGGACAAGCTTCACTCCACAGCGAACACGCACGTCGTCTACTTCGACAACCAACTGCTAACCCTTAAAGAGGACTCGCTCCCCTATTCCATGGATCCCGATACACTGGAGACCAATGGTAAGCCAGTTGCATCTGGCCACCTCCGGGGAAGGCCCAAGCTGACGATTTCCAGATGCTTACAACTTCCACGGTCGATACACATGTGCAACATTCACCGCACATCCCAAAGATGATGCTCGTACGGGAGAGCTCATCACAATGTGGTATGAGGCCAAAGGGGATGCTTCGACAGAAGTTTCCTATTTCTTGTTTGAAAAATATGGCAAGAAGCTCGAGGAGTGTTGGTTCCAGACTCCGTTCGCCGGCATGATGCAGTGAGCCTCCTCTGGCGAATACATGTGCAAACTGCCTGACAAGTTTCACAGCGACATGGCAGCCACAGACAAATGGGTGATATTCATTTTGACTCCACTAGCCTGCGTACCTCTCGATCTCTTGCAGCAAGGCCACAAGCACTTTGCTTGGGCTGAGGACAAACCCTTGACTATTGGCATCCTTCCGCGGCGGAACTCCAAGCCGCAGGATATCAAATGGTTTCATTATAAGGATGCCTTTTATGGGCACACTGTGAACGCTTTCGACTGTGATGATGAATGTTTCTACCTTGACGCACCACCGACTTCCCACAACAAGGTACGTCGATGACTCCTAGTCAAAATCCTGACCAACAACTCTTGCAGTTCTGGTTCTTCTCACCTGTTGGGCAGAATCTGCACACAGCTGCGAGTGAGAAGCCTCCAACAGAGGGTCCTATCAGTCATTACGTGAGGCGGAAGTTCGATCTGAATGCAACGAACGCCTTCGTCGAGCCTAAGGAGCTAGCGAGCCTCGACGGGGAGATGCCGAAGGTGAATACTCGCCACGCGACCAAGCCATATAAGAAAATCTTCTTGGCCATGCACGACCCCAACTCTCACGAACCTGCCATTGGGGGTGCTTGTAATTCAATTGCCAAGTGCTCGGTCAAGGACGGTACCTAAGTTATGAGTATTGGTCGGCCGGGAACTCGGCCGCGCTTCACAAGGTTGCTTTCGTTCCACGGTCTCCAGACGGTGGTGAACCTGTCCCGGAAATTCGCGTTACACCCACACTAAAGTGCAGGCCTCAGACTGGCTGACCATGATTCCTTCTTGTCGAACTAGCCCATGGGGCTGATGGATACTTGACCTCGGTCGCTAACAGGAGGGACAGACTGCTCACCGAAATTGTCATTCTGGATCA
Organism: Juglanconis oblonga; assembly: GCA_003012965.1. Taxonomy (NCBI): domain Eukaryota; kingdom Fungi; phylum Ascomycota; class Sordariomycetes; order Diaporthales; family Juglanconidaceae; genus Juglanconis; species Juglanconis oblonga. Next base: position 26,131 of record MUZH01003874.1, on the reverse strand, counting down.
TATGCAAATTCCCCAAGGAGCGATCGCCATCATCGAATTGCTATTTCGACTGCGTGGTGGAATCCACGGTAGCTGGGTCATGGCTAAGGACCTTCCCTAGAACAAAAACCTTTGTGATATGAGTGGCGTCACAGAGGAGCTCAAGAGGGAATCTGGGCGAAATATTCGTCACGTCAACGGACGAACGGCAGGCCTAAGATGAGAGGAAGGACTTGCTTGTTCGTCAGCAAAAAAGATCCTGCGGAGACTTTTTTCGCAGTAAGACTACACTATTTCAGAAGACTACTCATGGTTATTTTCCGCATTTAGTGATATTGTCTGATGCCTGCTCCGGTCATGCGGCCTTCTTACTTACCTACCTATAGTAGCAACACTGAATGTTCTAGCACGGAGAGTCCTCGACAGCATATCCTCTTGTCGCCATTCGCACGCTTGGAGCAGGAACGGAGGATAGCCAAGACTCATTGCTGACCTGAGAGATAAAGCAATGCTCCCCTACTACTGTACGAGCTAATTATCATGTAAATGTCCCGGATAAAGCGAATTTCCCCGCAGTTTGCTAGGAGGCTTGGCTTCAATAGCTCCAAAGAGCTGGAGATTTTGCCTCCTCGCCATGCCTCACTATTGGATGACCTGTGGAGTACTATGCCTGTTGTCGCTGTCAGGCTCTTGTTTTACTGATGACCTTTGTCGCAAGACATCATAAGACAAGCTGGAAAAATGCCTGACAGGTACCCGAGACTTGATTCAGGCATGGAGATCCGAGAAGCTGCGTGCAACTTTGCAAGGAGCGGTCCTCTCTCCCTAGCGGTTGGTGCTATGGATCTGGCAGACCATTTTCGCTCCGCTAAGAAGTATGATGCTGTCGTCTGGCTCGTTGTGGAGTCATGTAAGCACAGCGTTACGTTTTCCAGTGCCGGCTGATTAGACTGAAAGCCATGGTGCATTCCACCTGTGTGATCAGCAACATGGATGGATAACTAGTCCGGAATTCGGGATTGTGATGCTCAGCTGGGACTACTCATAGCAGCTTCTATCTGGGGATAAATCAGTCCTAAGCTCCCGCGATCACGTTTCGACCATCATCTCGAAGCTACAACGCGGTCACTTTCATTAGCAGCAGCCATGTCTCATTCCAGAGAGAAAGTGTTTGGAGCCTTACCGATGTTTTCTCGTGAGAAGGGACAACGAGAAGCTGGCAAAGAGTCAGTACCGGATGTCAAACTCGACAAGCACGGTCTTCCGCTGGTTCCTCAGCCGTCAAATCATGAGGACGACCCCTTGGTCAGTTTTCACGCCCCTAGCAATCACCCTCTAAGTTCAGTGTTAATGCCTGTTATCTCAGAACTGGTCACCGGCACTGAAGATGTCTGTTCTAATGCAGATAGCCTTCCTTTCTCTCGTTGGCCCAATGTCATCAGCTGTGGTGAATCCCGCGTTCGTCCCTTTGGGTGCCGCGTTCAACATCTCGCCAGTCCAGGCGTCTTACGAGCTGGCCGTATACGTGAGCATCCCGCATTGCCAGCGACTGGCGCCCAAGACTTGACGAACACTCACATAATCTAGATCATATTTGCTGGATTTGGACCTCTTCTTATTGTGCCCTTCTCCAATGTCTACGGAAGAAGACCTATCTATCTATGTGGAAATCTTCTTGCCGCTATCTCCAACCTCGTGGCCGCTAACTGCGCAACATGGGATGGGATCATGTAAGTGTCTTTTATCTCCTCCTTCCGCCTTGGTGCTCAAATGTTCCTCGACGAATTTCACTCGAGGTCCCAGATCTGACTTCTAACACAACTTAGGATCACTCGTGCGTTCTCAGGCATCGGTGCCGGGTCTGTCGTAGCCATCGGCGCTGCAACAATTTGCGATCTTTACTTTTTGCACCAAAGAGGCTTCTACATGGGCATCTTCACGTTCTTTCTTACTAATGGGCCGCATCTCGCGCCCCTTATTGGTGGCTTCACGGCCCAAAATCGAGGGTGGAGGGATTGCTTCAGCATTCCGGCTTATGTCCAATTCGCCCTGTTTATCATCACACTCTTCGGTCTTCCCGAAACACTTTATTCTCGTCGTGAGGAGACGCCATCATCGACATATCAGACCAGCTCCTACCTCGACCTCATCATGTTCCGATCGAAACATTTACCGGACCGTCAGCTCCACCTGCAGGATTTTGTGCGCCCCTTCGTGATGCTCAAGTACGTCTGTGTCCTCATTCCCGCATTATATTATATGGTGGGATTTGGCTATGGAAGCGTTCTCTTTGCGAGCACGGGCTCGGTCGTGTTCAGAGAGTTCTACAGTTTCAACCTCATCCAGACGGGGTTGATGCTCAGCCTCCCACTGCTCATTGGAAGCTTCATTGGCGAAGCAAATGCTGGCTGGTTTGTAGACTGGCTCATCTTCAAACATTCCCAGCGCCATGACGGCCAACGACCCCCCGAACCACGTCTTGACGCCCTGTGGTTGGCCTTGCTGCTACCTCTAGGGACATTGATACAAGGTATCTGCATCACTCATTCCGGTACAACAAGTTGGGTGGGCAACGCATTTGGTATGGGAATCGCAAATTTCGGATTGCAAGTTGCAACAACCGTGGTGTATGCATATACGACCGATGTAAGCCTAGCATTTACCGCCCGTCACAGATATAGGCACTGACAAGAAATAGTGCTACAAACCGCAAAGTCCCGAGATATCCAGTCTTCTCAACCTGTTTAGGTCTATATTCAGTGCCTTTATCTCTTTCTATGCGTAAGTCTCCTCGCATCGCAACTTTTAGATATTCCAGTATTCTAAGTTGAACGTGCCAGTGTACCATTGGGGGAGAAAATCCAGTTCCAATATGCATGGCTGGTCTTCGCCTTCTTAACAATAGCCTTCATGCTGCCAATGGGCATACTCAGGCTATACGGAGAAAGGATTCGTTCCAACAGCTGGCAGCTGCCACCTACTTTCCACAACGACTTGTGAGGGAACACGCGAATATGGTTCAATGCCCATCACAAATAGTAAGACAGGGCCAACACCGATCGTAATCCATTTCCAATTTTGAACAATGTACCATCGCAATTTCTCGACCAACCTTGAAATGTTGATGACACTCGGATTTTAATGTTTAACCTTATACGTCATGAGACGTATACTAGCTTCGAGCCAAAGAATGAACGACATCATGAACAAGACAAATGAGAAAGAAAAAAGACCTTCGACGCCTATCACCAGTTGATTGTTCGTTGGGCGAATGTGCAGCTGTACCCGTGCAGCATCGCAAATGTTCCAGACGGCCCCGGGGACCAAAAGACCGAGCAGACTGTCCAGCAGAACTTAAGAGACCTTCTGAGCACCCTCCAGTCCTGTATCTCATGGCAGATCAACCTTGACAGCAACTGCATTCTCGGACGAGAACCCAGTCACAAACAACCACGCCTTCTTTTTCCCGTCCTCCTTCTTCGGATCGATGCCGACCAAGACCGCCGTTGCCGCATTCCTGATCTTGCTGCCGTCGTCTTGCCACAACAGTTTCTTCTCCCACTCGCCCGATTCGTTCTTGATTGCTGGCACATACCAAACTATGACTCCCTCATTTCCCAGTGGATCATGGCCTGTCTTGGGCAAGTTGACAGCCTTCGAGAGGCCCGCAAGTACAAAGCCACTCGCGTCACCTGTGGTGTCATCGGCATAGGGATCCGAGAACCAGGTTGGATTGTCGATGGTCGAGTCGAAATCAATGTTTTCTTTCAGCACGATGGCTTTCGAACCCTCTTCCAGGTTCGCAATCCAAAAATGCCCGCCCGTGGCACTTCCGATCATAACTTCATCCTTGCTCCTACCATGACCGAAGCCATTCGGGTTGTGAAGATTGTCCAAAACCACCTCGGCCTCAACGGATCCATCTCCAGTCAAGGTGGCATGAATCACGTTCGACCAAGTCGCACCAGGCCACACGTCCTCTATCATTCGCATGTAGCCTTCGTAGTAGTGATGGTCGTTCGTTACATAAATTTCTCTGGGGCTGACGGCATAGACGTCGTTTGGCGTCTTGACCAACGGATGCGCAATGGTGTGCAAATATTTGACCGTGTCTGAGCCGAGAGTATGGTGGAAGACTTCGATCCTGGAGGACACTTTTGGAGTACCGGCGGGGTCTGTCTCGGGGCTACTCCCGTCTCGAGGAAAGACAGCTTCATTTGGGACATGGTTGATGGCCAAAATGTATACGGCCTCGTTCTCGGTGGTTTCGGGATCAGGAATCACGTCGATGCCATGTGTGATGAATGGCCCGTCGAAGTTCTCAAATGCCAGTCGTTTTGACTCTTTGCTCTGATTGTGTCCACCATGTCAACACTCACAATCTCAATTCCACGTGTGATTTCGCGCAATCTTACCTCCGGATCGATTGTGTGTATCGATCCCTTTGCGTTCCACGCATGGTTTACATCGCCGTACAAAGCGAGAGGAGGGAACCACTTGAAGCGTGTGGCACTCGCGTCCTCGCAAGCAGTAAAGATCGTGTTGGCAGGGGCGTAAAAGTGGAGGTCTTCGCAGTGAGTCGTGTCTTGGATTTGGACAAAATCCTCCGGATTGGCCAGGGGAGTTGAGGTTAGCTGCCTGAACACGCCGAACTTGGTGAGGACGCCATTTGTCGCCGGTCCGTACATGTAAGCCGCAAGACCGGCTAGGCCGGCCACCAACGCGGCGGTCGCCATTTCACGGTCAGTGCTTTTTGAGGCGATAGAAGCAATCGATTCAACGTGGACCGATAAATAGTCCAACTTGAATGTCCGAATGATGAGAAGGAGTTAAGCGCTACCAAGGAATAGAGGCGCGGTTCGAAGGAGACAAGTAAGCTGCTAGATGAGGGGACCAACATCCTAAACACGCTCGACGTCACCAAGCGAATAAAAAGCAATCCCTCGGCAGCTGGAGAGAACGGTGGGGCCATCACGAGCATTGCTATGCGGGGAACCCAAAGCTACCGCATAGTCTACGTAGACGCTCAGGACGCTCCACCGCGGTCTAGGCTCCGACATGCATTTTGAGAAATAAAGTTGACTTGTTACTTGGCATAACCTGCTACATAGGTTGAGGCTCCAATAGGATGGGGGGAGATTAAGTGGCTTTCAGCAAAGAAAGGGTTTGCTTTGCTTTGCTATGAACATTTCTAAAATCAATTTGAACATATATGAATCTTTCACAATGAAAAACTTAATAATAATAGGGCCTTGAAAGGCCACTAGCATACACTATCTCAAATAAAGAACTTGGCCATTCGGTTTCACCGTCTCTCCTTAATCCCGTACGAAGCCTTCGAAGTCCTACGGCCACAATCTTTTGGTAAATAGTATTTAGGGTCCCGGTTCAGTAGTCTACGTAATCGCGTAGTCGTTCCGTTTTTACTACTCATCAAGCTTAGCTTAGATGAGTCCATGTACAACCGACCAGTAAGTAGCATGGAATGCATGTGGTCACGTCCTGGTAAATACGATGATGCCCATTTCATTATATCAACAAGGATGACGGCAGCCAACAAAGATCCAGGAAAGTTACGGGCACAAATTTCACGTATATTCCAGTCTAGTGGTCTAAGAATCACCGCCATCTTGCTCGCTAGATAGGTGGATCTTAAAGCCTCGCAGCTTTCAGCACCGCCAACAAGTAATTATACCGACATTGTCCACCTGAATTTGAAAGAATAACCTGCATTCAACCAAGAACAAAGTAAGCTGCCTATTTTCCCTGCTAAAACCATGTTGGGTATGAGCGATTAAGTACTCTGAACGGAAGTACCGTACCCTACCACAACGTCCGTGTGCCATCCTGGCTGGGTAAAAGAACATCTTGAAGCTGTCCATGTACGGCTTCAATATCACCGATTTAGAGTCGCAATATATTTTCAGGAATTGCCCAGAAACACAGTTGTCCGCAAGGATTTCAGCCGCTGCGGTGACCTCGGGATCCGAAACTACCCAGGCCAGTGTGAGGAAAGCTGGTAGTGGTAGTCCTCACCGGTGGCTCATCGTGCAGCGGGGGATGCGCAAAATGAAAGACTAATGCACATTTATCACCCATGATAAGCTCTCTTACTGTTAACAGCACTGTATGGTCTCGGGTGCTAGGCTTTCGAGCATTCTCCATTGTATGAGGGAAAATGTTACAGCTTTTATAGCTATATTAACAGCTTAAAAAACAACAACCACTTATCACTCATGATAATTTCTTGCAGTATGACTTCGTACGGGGCAACGATGGCGCCTCCCACATGGTACCTACCCTTGCCTGTTGAAAATCCCGCCTAGAATAACATGATTCCCCAGTACCTACTGCTGAGGGTTGGTATCGAACCCTGGGCTATTTGGTTTTGACAACCTCTGGCGCCCCCCTCCTTTTTTTTCTCTTCTTCAATTTCTTTTCGGATGTCCATTAAGAAACGTTCCCTACGGGGGACCTAGACACTACGGATGCCTAATGCAGATAAGTCGGCCTTTGAACTGAAAGGCTGGAGAGGGGACTTGACCAAAGGATATAGAGAAAGATCAATAATTTTAGTCCAACACATTTAACGTGTACTGTAGTCACTCAAGGTTCCCTCTACCCTTGCAATTCAGAGAAAGGCCTGGTCTCTGGGTGGCATTTTTCAGATGTTTGGACCAGAAAATGTGCTCTGGCGAAGCATGGATCGGAAATGGAATTTCGTGTGACCGATAGCACACTATTCCCATTTACTGCTGTGCCCCATTTTGTCGGACAATTTTCTCACACCTCCCCTCAAGCCAGCCCACCTTCTGCCCTTGCCGATGGGGCATCCCCCGGGCATGCCATGAAACTGCGTGAGAATAATCGCCTTCAATCTCAGTATCCAACTGCTCTACTCGTTGCCTTTGCAGTCGTCTTCTGGCTTCGAAAAGAAATACACAGCATGCCTTCTTCTCAGCCTCTAGGACTGACCACCGCCGCGTCCCTCAGCTTGTCTCGCCATGCTCGGGGGAATGAGCTCCGGGCACAGCGGCCACCTGCAGGACCAAGCCACACTCACGGATGACGACACTGGTCAAAAGCATTTCGGCCTTTAACGAGAGCTCTGAGGTACCTAGGTAGCTTTGCTGGCCTGGTCTGCGATTCTGACGAGGACCGACTGCGATTTGGGCAGAATTGGGCATCGAAACCGCCCAGCGCTGTTAGGAGAGCCTTCCCCAACACGTACTCCCTCCTGAACACATCCAAGGCCGTTGGATACAATTCTCAAGATTCCATCGAAGACTCCTCGCGGCAGTCTTTGAATATTTCCCGGTTCTTGCTTCCATTGTTGACTTTCCCAGCTCTGAATCTCGGAGCCTCCCTGGTCGCTTTCATGACTGCCGCAGGAGCCAGGTCACCATCCAAGGTATGAACCACCTCCATCAACATACCTCGGTCTGTCCCCTTGAAGGTAGCCCACAGGGAGGCGAGAAGTCAAAACCTGGTGAGATCGACTGACTCTCCATAGCCCTACCAGCTCTTAGACGCAAGTCGCGGCCGTCCCGAGACCGTGACCTACCAAATCAAGAAATTCCGAGAATCCTCGCCCTCGAGCGATCCATTCACCTTCGAGGGGCACCGTATACAGACGGACCGTCCGAAGCGGATCAAAGGATACATCTCGGAGTTCGTTAGTGTATACGAGTCTTCTGATATAGGCACGAAACGATCCTGAAGCTCGCGCGTCCACCATCAGCCGGCCACTGCCCGACATACCTCCCCCCCGGCACCCACCTACCACCACACCGCACCACACACGCTCAAAATAAAATTCGAAGAGGGTGGAGAGCCAAGGACTGGCAATATTTCCGCAAGAAACAAAGAAAAAATAGAACAATGAGCACGTTTGGGATGTTTGACCCGCAGGTGCTCCCGGGCAATGGGCTGGCGTGTCCCTTTTACAAGTCGGATCCAGAGAAATACAAGCACTCCAAGCACTGCCACCCAGATACAGGTTGGATTAACGTGGGACGTCTCAGGTAAGCACCGACCAGACATCAAATTGATCAACTTTTTTGGGGGGGGGGGGACCAAGCTTGAGGTCAGGCTGGCTGGCTGGCTGACAGCGATACCTACAGCGAGCACATCTGGAGGTGCCACGCGCCCTCGTCGCGCTGCGAATACTGCGAAACCCGCTGGCCCGCGATGTCCAAAAAAAGTCACTCATCGATCCGTGCCGAGCACTTGGGCAAGTGTGAAAAGGCCCGGGCGAGTGTGAAGCGTCAGGTGGGTGCGAACGACGCCGAGATCATGACAGAGGAGCAAGAGAACCGCTTCCGGAAGGTGAAGAACATCAGGAAGGACAATAAGAAGAAGCTCGAGGAGACGTACAAGGCGTGTGGAAAGCGTATCCCCCTTACGTACCGTGGGTAGAGCATTCTTCCTGAACGCCCATCCCCTGATCCAGGACTAATGAGGAGCCCAAGCAGACGTCCGACCTTTCGAACTTCGTGAGCCCCTCGAGGAACAGCCTCTTGGGTTCGGACCGCCCATCCGCACCCGCACCAACAGCAGCCTTCTCGATGGGTTCACGCGTCCCGACGTCGACCCCACCCTGGCGCCTCCCCGTCACCAGTTTTCCTGGGAACGTCGGGACAAGAACACAGACAACTCCGAGCCCGTCGTTCCCAGCGGCGCGGACACAACCAAGGACTTTCGGGACTCGGGTTACGAGGGCTCGGAGGGACAAATTGAGAACAGGTCGCACACCACCGAGACCGACGGTAGCCAGCAGTCCTTCGGAATTTCCACGTCGAGTGATCTTCGAGACGACCCAGGTTTTTTTCAATGTGACGAAGGGGTGGCGGAGCTGCACGGCTTTCCGGAAGATTTCCTTGAGTTTGAGAGGTTGCTTGACTGGACGGTGGAGAGTAGGCCCCCGGAATCGGTAGCAGGTGCCGGTGAATAGGAGGTATGATGCTTATTGACCATGATAGTGGGGGGGGGGGGTAGTTGGATGGATGCGCATGTTCTTCTCATTGTTGGTTTACCGTTCGGCTCATTGGGCTGGGAGCTCAAGTCCTTTTGGTCGGACTGGGTACCGTCTCGGTTGACCTTGCTTTCTGCGTTGATTTGTTTCTTTGTCCATGACCAACGGCGGATTATCGACGGTTGATGAGATATGATTTGACTTCTTTATACATTTTCGCAACGCTGTCTTGCTATTTTACAATGCACGTTTTCTCTCATGAGTCATCTTGTCTCGCCTTGCAGCCTGATTCGCCGGCGAGGCACCAACTACAAGAAATTGATGCCAACTCCAACGGACAACCCCTTACGGCCCTGCTCTCCCCTTCTAAGGACTAGAGGCAGGCTAAAGTTCAGCTCGAACCTCGCAACTGGGTGCGCATAGACCAAACCAAAACCAGCCGCCAAGCTCGGCAGGCCGTTGGCCAACTCACCCAACGCCCTCGCCATCCCGCTCCTGACCTGGCCGGAGCTCATGGCCAGCCCCTTGCTCTCCGTCTCTCTCGCCCTGGCCTTGCTCTCAAGAGCCACAAGCCGGCCTCCGTTCGCAAATAATTGCAGTCGTAGTGGCGAATCGGCTCCGGTCCGGGGGAGAGGGAGGAGCATGTTGACACTGCCTGCTGCGAAGACGTCTCCACCAACCGAATCGCTGCCGTCTCGTGGGCCGAGACCACCAATCTTGAAGCCGCGCACGTCAGTGGGGCCGCCGAGCTGGAAGCGGTCGTTGATCAGACTGGGGATGACCTCGTTCTTAGGAGACCAGCCGAGAGGCAGTGGGTAGAGGGCGCCGAAGCGAAAGCCACCACCGAGGGAGATCCCTGTCTGGCTGCTGCTCACTCCGGGCAGCGATACTGGTAGAGCACCGGCGACCTCGAATTCGGATTTTGAGAAAGCCACATCTCCGCGTAGCGGCCCCACTCCTGCAAGCTCCGTTATGGCCTTGACCAAGTAGCCGCTTTGTGGTAGCATGGGGTTGTCCCGGCGGTCGCGGGTGAAGGAGTAGGTGACAGAGCTCTTCATGCTATCTCCGGCGTCTGCTCGTACCGTCGGCGACGCGGCTGCGCTTAAGCCGGTGATCTGCCGCCATGTTCCGGAGTAGGCGAGATTGTGCAGGTCTCGGCTCTGCGAGAGCCACAGACCTCGTACTACGGCACCCCTTGATACCTCCTCGTGGCTCGCCCATGACTTCTGCGTGTCAGACGACAGGCCCTCCACTGCCACTCTGAAGTCCGGGTTGCTGTCGACTGGGGTGGAGAAGGCGGCGCTGTAGGCAGATCGTGTCCGTGTGCCGGCGCTGGCGTTGACGGACAGCTGCTCGGCTCCTCCGAGCATGTTCCTCCATAGCAGGTTGATGTATCCGGAGCCCTCGGCATTGCCCAGGTCCGTACCGGTCTTCAAGAGGAAGCGGGATCTCTCGGCAACTCGTATCGATACATCGATATCGGTACCAGCGGCTTGGGGGTTAGACTGTCGGGAGTCGGAAAGGAAGACGGTCGGCTCAGGGTGGTAGATCTCTTGAAAAGGTCGTCAGCACATACAGTATGGCTGGATTCCTATGATATAGTCTGTGCCGTGGGGCGCGTACCAAATCGCTCCAGCTTGTCCGTCACCTCTTGTATTCCGGCCAGGACCTCCCCCAGTGTGGTCCCTGCATTGCGCTTATTGTTGACAAGAGGTGCAAACAGCGGGTCCAGAAATCCTTTGCGGGTGCTCTTTGCGCCGTGGACCTCTATCGAGCTTATGGTGGCAGGTCTTTGGAGATGGTCGCTCAACTGTAGCATCACATGTCAGGCGTGTTTCCTTTTGGGCGCGCAAGCCAGTGGCTCGGAGAATTTGCTGACCAGTGCGAGCCTCCGTTGCAAAGCCTGCTGGTTCCGTAGCAGGTCAGCCTGCTCCATGTTGTGGGCTTCTCGGCGCAAAGCCTCAGCGTCAGTCTCGAGTTTCCGGAGACTGTCGATGGGCTAGGGCACGCGATACCACAGTTGCGATTAGCCATTGGGTCTCATGGAGTAGCGGGATAGAATAGTGAGAGGATAGAACTCACAGACAAGCCATCGGAGCTCTGGTTGGAAGCCATGGCCGGTTTCCAGAGGACGTGGTCGGGCTGCTATCCGGAGTCGGAGTCGGAGTCGTCGTTGTATACGCTCAGAAACTCGGCAAAGGGCGAGAGGAAAATCGATCGGAGAGCAACGGAAGCTTGAGATGTGGCTGGTGAGGCCGGGTGTGGCTTGCGTGCGTGCGAGTACTCCCCACCAGCCCACCAGCCCACCAGCCCACTTGCCCACTTCCTCCCCCTGGTCACAAGCCGGGACTGCAATCTAATCTGCAATCAACCATCAACTTCATTCCGTCACCGCCGTCACTTCAGCCTGTCCTGTCCCTATCCACTTCATCTTCCACCTTCCTCTCGAGTAAGGCGTCCTGGACTGAACGCTTCTCCTATACTCTCCATCTATCGGGGTTTTATTTTTATTTCTGCGGGGGGTTTTATCTTTTTCTCCCATAAACATCCGTGCTTGGTTGTCACATTCGTTTTCTCTAGTCCACGTGGCGCCTTGATTTGGCCGCTGCGCTAACGTTGTCGTAACACATTGACACCGTACTCTGTCTCTCTCGGCCCAAAGACCAACCCAACCAACCAACCCTTTCGTCCAGCCGATTCAGCTCTCTCAACCTACAATTCTCGACCTTGAAACCATCGCCGGTTCCTACCAATCCACCTTCGTCTCTCTCAGCCACAACCATGGCCACCAAGGCTGCGCATAAGCGCTTGACCCGCGAATATCAGGCCCTTCAGAAAGAACCAACGCCTTACATTTCTGCCCACCCATGCGAATCTAACATTCTCGAGTTCGTGATTCTCCTCTGCCATGTCCTCTGACCCTCTTGAATGACGTCGCCCGTGGCTGACGATAGCTTTCCCTCTACAGATGGCACTACATCCTGACCGGTCCTCCCGATACCCCTTACCACAACGGTCAATACTGGGGCACGCTGATGTTCCCACCCGACTATCCATTCAAGCCGCCTGCAATCCGCATGCACACGCCCTCAGGCCGCTTCCAGCCCTCCACGCGCCTGTGTCTGACCATCTCAGACTTTCACCCGCGCTCCTTCAACCCGGCCTGGAGCGTCTCCACCATCCTCAACGGCCTGTTGTCCTTCATGACCTCCAATGAGATCACCACGGGTTCCATATCGGCGAGCACTGAAGAGCGCAAGCTGCTCTCGGGGCGCTCGCGCTGGTGGAACTCCACCGGTGGCGGGTCCCACGACAGCTCGCGCATCGCGCAGAAGGGCAACAACATCAAGGCTGGCGATGGAGGCAAGAAGTTTCGCGCCGAGTTTCCGGAGGAGGACGCTGAAAATTGGAAGTGGATCCGTGAAAATAATATCGACATCACCACTGGAAACAGGCCGCAGGGAAATGCGTCGTGTGGCCCTCAGCTGGTCGGTGGCATAGGGGGTAGCGGGAACCAGGCACAGGCGGTCGTCGATGCCGTCGTGCAACAGAGGGAAGCCGGAAGGGGCTGGGTGTCGAGGAACAAGCTGCTGGTGGCTGGAGGGGTCATTTTCGTCTATGTCTTGATTGCCCGCCTACTTGGCGAAGGCATATGATATGGTTGCAGAACAGGATCCATGGGCTCTGTCAGGTCTTTGGACGAGCGAGGCTACGTTCCAACACACGACCGTCGCCACGAAGGATTGGTTGTACAGGCCTCGGGGTTTCCAGCATCGGCGTTCGGGTTGCATGGGTGTTGCTCGAACTGAGCCGGTGTACAAGAAGGGGCACACGGAATAGGGATAATGATCACATTGCTAGACTACCTCAGTCGGGGTTTCTCAACTCCTACGACAACACAGCGTCTGTTTCAGCGGTCCCTCGGTCCAAGGTGCGAGTCACGGTCTCTAGGGTGATGTGATGTGGTCGGCAAGTATGGACAATCCAGGCATTTCTGAAATATTCAAACCAGCTCTTACAACCTGCATTATCCAGCGTCCAGGTGTACGGCATGCTACAAGAAAAACCTTGTACGCTTACGAAGCATACGTGGTGGGTTTGACGTCGCAGGATATGTGGCTGGACGTCATTGGAGGCGAGCACTGATGGTCGGATTGTCTTGGACATGACTGAGGTATTCTTACCGAGCGGTGTCCGCGCGCCTCGCGGACGCGGACGCGGACGGTGATATCGACGAGATGTTCCGATCCGCCTTTCCGGGTGCAGTCCGCTCTCTCGTTCTCGAACATTCCTGCGGCGCAGAACGGACTGAAACCGGTCGGCGCTGGGCTTGAGGGGCGCATGTCAACAACGTCAGGTCTTGAACGGACATGCAAGATCGATGATCTGCAGTGACGGACGGGCTCTCGGCAATCCGATGCCATATCTGGTTTCCGACCTGCGCAAATGGACTTGTACCGCGCGCCTCGTGGTAGATCATATCTGGTGTGTGTACAGTGGGCACAGAACATTTTCCAAGATGTCCCGTCCTGAGTTGCCGGTGATCATCGTCAGATCGCAGTTCTTCTGGGAACACCACCCAGAACGCAGAGAGTTCGGCTTCCTCCCACCATCCGCAGCGACATCTTGAGGGAGGCGGGTGTTCCGGCTTCGCTTGCCTTGGATACAGAGTTACTGTTCCGGGAAGGAATTCCATGAACAGGAGCGCCCTCGTCGTGCGGGAAGACCAAGGACTTGGATGTTTGAGGACTCCGATGTATGGGCTCCCCAAGAGTTCGAGACGATAGGCCAAGTGTGGACGTTGATGGTTCCGGTGTTTAACCACAAGTCATCTTTGGTCGAGGGTCATCTTCCGCCCGCATACGTGTTTCGACAAGCCGCGAACGTCGCCGGACAAGAAGGCGATATACAAATGCCATGGTGATTATTAAGCGGCTGTTTGAAAAACGCGCGCGCTTTGGCAGTCGGGGAGGTCCCTGAGCTCCCTTCAGCGGCCCCAGTCCCTCCCCCCCCCCTTGGCGTCCATCACACACGAGTCTCAAACGACCTAGCAAGGTTCATGCACACTAAGCAAACCCGAAGTTCTAACCTTGTTGACCTCAAATCACCTTTTCGCCAGTCAGTGCTCACAGCCTTCGTACATTCGTACAGTAGCTTGAGTACCGAAGGTTTGTCTGCCTGCTAATACAGAGTAGTGGATCCAGACCAGCCCTAGGGAGCGGTACTTCCCGCACGCCCAGTAGTCCTTTACGTAGTAAGGACTAGTTTGTCTAATGAGGATTTTATTTTAGTACCATAGTACACGTGTAGTCGGCACAGTCCATTTCAATGCTACTATGACCCTGGGTTCCAATCACACCTAGTGGGGCATTATTGTTTTCTGCATATATCGCAATGGGCTAGAGATGGAAATTCCGGATCCATGGCACATACGCCAATCGCTTTGCCACCACAGTTGGCGATGCTGAGCTGGTGAAACTGTATCATTCTCGCGAGATTGAGCCGAATAGCATACCATACCATGTCAGCACAGCAGCAGGGTCCTGCGATCTACACTACATGGTGTATCCTACGGTAGCATCAACTGTTGTCTTGCAGATGCGGAAGACGGCAGTGTCGCGTTTCTGCGAACCATCGATCACCCCGTCTCAAATCGTCTCATATGTCTGTTCACTTTCGGACCGGTACTATACCAAGTAGCAAGAGGGGCCCGAGTGCTGGGGACGGTGTGTAAACGGCAATTGGATGAGATGAAACCATGTTTCTTCTCTCGTGGTGTGTGGCCCTGTCCCCGTGTTGTTCCATCGATGGATGGCTGGACAGAGCCGTGAACTTTGTTTCATTAGTTCCACATTGAGTTCGATTGTTGTCAACGAACCTCGAAGAAGACCCCTGGCTAAGCATTACTCGGGCGCACACTTGAATCGGACCTTGTCTAGCTAGCAACACCTTGTTCACATTTCTTGGGTCCCTGGTGATCCGGATCTCAAACCTTCCATGAGCCTCAGCTCTTCGAAACACCTATAGTAAATATCCTTCGTTCTATATTGCCCGAAACGACACAAATGATGTGGGGCTGCTCTATGGGAGTGACGATGATATAGTAGATCAGTTTGGATCACTGATGTACTTTGCCGTTCGAAGCAGCTCGTTTTCTTACATCTCTCTGTCACTCGCTCACGGCCCGGTGCCCTATTCCGAAAACACTCATTTCGATATACTAGACTGCGACAATGGCGGGACCATACAACATCAGCCCGCCCCTCATGAGGGTCCATACCGAGGAGGCGGACGAACAGTCGAGGTACTACCGCGATGAGAAAAAAGAGGGCGACATCGAGGTGAACTCGGTCAGCAGCAACAGCAACTCGTCACAGGTTGTCGGCAGTTCGGACATGTACGATGAGAATGGAAACATCAGGTTGATTCCGGTAAGTGGCTTCATGAATCGGACTGCCATGAGCTCAGCGCGCTTATACTGACCATCAATCGTGCTCAGATGCCATCTTCTAATCCAAAGGGTGGGTTGGGATGAACTCCAGGGGGCCAGGCCTCAACTGAGCAGTGAAGACTGATGTAGTTTCCACGTACAGATCCGTTGAACATGCCCAATTGGAGGAAATGGACCGCCGTCGGGGTCCTCTGTTTCTGTAAGCACCACCTCTCACCCAACCTAGCCCGGAACAAGTCCGTGATGTGATCTGTCACCAACACCCCAACCCCCACTCACGAGGAGACACCATCTGACCTGGACCCTCCCATGGGACGCAAAACAAAACAGTCGGCTCCCTCGCGCTCTCCGCCGAGATCGTCATCGGGGGCCTCATCCCCATCTTCCTGCTGGAGTATGCGGGCGTCGACCCGAACACGATCCGCGACATCGACTTCGTGGCGGCGTCGGGCGGCAAAGGCACGGACCTGAACCCGCTGGCCGTCCTCCCGCCCGGCGTGGTCGCGCCGTCGCTCGAGGAGGTGACCAGGCTGGCCACCATCCCGCTCATCACCAACGGCATCGCGTCGTACTTCCTGGTCCCGCTGTCCATCGCCATCGGCCGTCGTCCCGTGCTCCTGGCGACCGCGGTGCTCGCGTGGGCCGGTGGTTTGTGGGCCGGCCTGTCGACGAGTCTCGCGAGCCACCTGGCTGCGCGTGCGGTCATGGGCCTGGGTGCGGGCGCTGTGGAGGCCTTGATTCCGTTGATTGTGCAGGATATGGTGTTCATCCATCAGAGAGCCCAAGCACAGTCTACCATTGTTGCTAGCCAGGTGAGGAATCTTGGAGTCCCCACCCCCCGTCCCTCCTTCTAGTAGTGCTTGGGGTCTTTTGCTTACGAATCTCAGGGTTTCATTATCATCGGTCTTGGTATTGCTGCGCCTTATATATCGGCCAACTACGACTGGCGATACCTGTACTATGCCACCTCGGGCATGGGCATCGTGGCGTGGCTCATGCTGATTGCTCTGCTCCCTGAGACACGGTGGACGAGGTCCAAGGAAATGCTTGGTAAGATTGAAGCCAACCGTCACGCTCTCTTCTTCCGTGCGAGGAGATCTCACGCTGACAAGACTTCATCCTACAGCCGGAAAATCTGAGGAGAAGCTGGCGCCGGGCGAGAACCGTCCCAAGCTCAACTACGCCAAATACGGGGGTCGGACGCTGTGGACCAATATCGGCGTCTTCCACTTCGGCTTCGAGTGGAAGAACGCCGCCATGTCCATGGTGGACACCCTGCGGACGACCCTGTTCCCGGCCGTGGTCTGGTCGATTCTGGCCAACAGCATCTTCCTCATCACCACGCAGGCATCCCAGCAGCTGAGCTCGTTCGCCCTCCTCGCGCAGGGCTGGGAGTTCCAGTGGACGGGCCTGTCCGTCGTCCCCTTCGTCCTGGCCACCATCATGACCTACTTCATCTCGGGCCCCCTCGCCGACCGGGTCACCGGCTTTGTCGTCAGGCGCCACCACGGCGTGCGCGAGGCCGAGTTCGGCCTGATCAACATGCTGATCCCCTTCGTGACCGGCATCGCGGGCTGCTTCGTCTTCGGCTACTCGGGGCAGTCGGGCGTGCACTGGTCCGTGCTGCTGCTCGGGCTGTTCCTCCTCCTCATGAGCTTCCTGTGCATCATGGTCGCCGTCAACGTGTTCATCGTCGAGAGCTACCCGCAGTGGGCGGGTCCCGTGCTCGTCAACGTCTCGAGCCTGCGCATCATCATCGGCTTCTTCTTTGCCAGCCTGGCCACCACCTGGGTCCAGGAGAAGGGCCTGCTGCCCACCTTCGTCATCTACGCCGAGACCATGATCGTCCTGCTGCTGATCATGCCCTTGCTGTACTTCTTCGGCAAGAAGATCCGCATGTTCACGGCGGGCAAGGTGCAGGTGAAGTCGGGCACGCCTTACGAGGCTGATTCCGTGCACAGCCGGTGGTCGGAGTGAGTGAGACGAAGTTGGGAAGATGGATTGCAAAGGACTGGACAAGTGCCGCGTCGCCTGCCATCCACAACCATTGGTTGTTTTTTTTTGGGGGGGGGGGGAGGCAGGGAAAGGCAGACCGCAGGCAGACCGTCGTGCAGCTTCTGAGAGCTGCCGGACATGCAACTAGACCAGACTGCTCACGCGGAGAGCGTCCACCTCACCCTGCCGGAGGAGGCAGGATCGCGGTGAGCTCCAGTCGTTACCGAGAGAGATCGAAAGAAGATAGTGGTTGGGTGGAAGCTGGCTAAATGCTCGGCCGGTGTATGTCGCGATTATGAAAAACGGAGGATAGGGGGGCCAGAACGCTTGACACGCGAAGTGGATATGGCCACCAGAATGGGCGGTACGCGGATCGTTGGCATTTCTTTCTGCAGAGGCGTGCGTGCATGGTGGCTTTTGCAGATGACCAGGATTCAGCCCTGGGATTTTCTATGTTAGACGGTTGGATACTCATTTGTAATAGACGGTGTTTTTGTTCTCAAGCTGGACTTGCTTTGCACAGCGGGTGGATACGCGCGCGGTCGAGATTAGATGGAGCAAATTTGTATTACCTCAAGAAGTACCTATTCTCGTCTTCTGACGACTAGGTAGCCTGACACGATGCACTGTTAGCCCTGTTACGATCCGGTCTCTTGGGTCGTTCCATAGGTACTCTTCTACCTGTGTGCCGATACCTTAAGGTAGACTGTAACCCCCCTCCCCCCGGGGGCCTTCCCGGTTTTAACCAGTGTGGTCTATAGTGGACGGGAGGTACTTGAACAGCCCCGTGTGGTCATCCAACTGAGTACCTAAGGTAGGTGCCCGAGAGTTGCTTCCAGACGGAACGGAAAATTCACAATTGTTGCTGGAGTCTCATAACTCCCATCAGAGCCCAATCCCCACAGAACCCAAATACCGCGGTCCTCTCTATACTGCCTCTCCGTCGGTTAACTAACCTTACATCTAATAAGTCATTCGCTGCCTTCCATAATAAGTGCTATATAGATAGACCTTGGAGAAAGCTTACCAACCACCACAAGCCGACTACTCCATAAAGCACCATAATTTTTATTTTTTTAGGGGGAGAGTCTCCTTTGGGTTTTTTATTTATTTGTTTTTATTGCCAACCTCGGGAAGAGTCATAGAAGGGTTTTAGCCAACGGCTGAAGCTTTCCAGTGCTCGTATGCTGTCACTGAGTCCCATCAAACCGTGCGAACTATACCTCGTCAGTCGAACCTGGGCCCGAGTAATCCGATCCGACGGTTGACCCCTTAACCCCCCCCCCCCAATTTTAAAAGGAAAAAAAAGGGCTGCAGTTTATCCACAGCTGTAACCTCCAGACATTGATTCGGGTGGTGTCACCAGGGATCTCGGCCAGGAGCTAGGTAGCTAGACTGCTTTTCGATACCAGTTGTGCGTTGGACCACCACATGTCGAAGACGCGAAGCCTCAACACGAAGAAGACAAACTTGACCGTCGATATTTCCGTTCCCTGCGAAAGTCAAGATACATACCTAGGTAGGAAGGACCTCATCCACCGCGGGTGGCTCTGCCGTCGCCCCGGCTCTTCTTGACATGAACAAGCTCGACCCACCACCACCACCACCATCATCATCATCGATAGGACCGAGACACACAACATGAGAAGGTTCGTTCCCTCGTCGAGCCCACGCCCGATCCGTGCATTTGCGGACGGCACGGACGGCACGGACTCCGTCTCCAGCCAGCACCCATGCCTCGAAACTGCTGCCAACACTCATTCATTCCTGTGGTACGTCGACGTCTTGATCGGGGCCTTGCATGAGACGACGGCAGAACGAGTACAGGTCGTCTGACGACATGTGTTCCTAGAAGGCCTAGACGCAGCAGGCCGCGTTCAACAAGATGAACATCCCCCAGCCCTTTTGCCATACTGCGTATCATGACTAGCCCGGCGCAAAAGAATCCAGCAGGTCCATCAGTTTCTGGCATCCGATTCGAGGGGGGGGGGCATGAGGTGGTTGGTATACACCAGCAAAATAGCATGATTCAAGTTTTAAAATCAAATGAAATATACCCCATTAATCGTTCAAACCATTATATTCATGCCTCGGTTACAGCATAATAGAAGCATTCCCTCATTTCGATAAGCCATAGTCTCGTTTTCCCGTCCTGTCTTGTCATGTTTTCACGCCGATGCCGATGCCTTCTCGTAATCCTTTACTGCTCTCCTTACTCTGGGACAGGTAGTAAGAATTCTATAGACATGCTCCTCTTCGCAGACGTGGGCGACGCGGATGACTTGGGAGCCGGTCGAGACAGCGCAGGCCGGAGAACAGACGGGCTCGGAGGCGACGACTAGTCCGCCTTCTCCACCGACACCGCGCTCTCCTCCACGGACTCCTCCTGTTCCTGTTCCTGTTCTTCTTCCTCCTCCTCCTCAAGAGCCCAGTCCCTGAATCCCTGCCCACGCATCCAGCTGATCCCCTTCCGCCAGCTCTCCTCCCGCACGCACTCCTTGTCGCGTTCATAGACCATGCCCGTGATCATGACGGCGAGGACAAACACCCACACGTCGCCGGCGCGCATCGCCTTCCACCAGCGGCGCTTGACACCAACCTTCCAGAGAGAATCGACGGACGCCCGCGCAGAGTACAGAAACACGCCCCTGCCATGCTTGCGCTCGACCCAGGCCCAGAAACCCGCGAGGAAGCCGCCTAGGAAGAACCGCTGAGTCGGGAGAAACGAGCGCGGGAACCAGTTTTGGAAGAAGCAGATGGAGGCCCAGGCGGTCGAGATGGAGCCCGTGGCGAACGCGGACATGCTAAGTGCGCGCATGACGAGCCGGTTGAGGGTGGTCAGTGGGAAGTGGTAGAGGTGCTTGTAGCGCGGGATCGTGAAGGCCGAGTAGACGAGCAGGAAGAAGCGGGCCAGTGGTGGGAACGAGCGAATCCAGAAAGTGAGTAGGGTGCGTGTGCAGGATGGGTCGCTGGGGTGTAGTAGGGCGCAACTGAGGGAAGTGATGAGTGGGTGCGCTGGGTCAGTGACCGGGGCGATGTGCTTGAGAGACGGCGGGATAATTTCTTCCTTGTCTGGGGAGAGGATTGGTGAGACGTGGGGCCTGAATGGAGATCTGTCAGTCCTGTGCACTCTGGATATCAACACGAGGTGGACTTACGGCCAGTTAAGCCGGGCCATCTGCGCAAGGCTATCCACCACCTCCCTGGTTGTCGGCCACTTCAGTGTGGCAGGATAGCTCTCCGGACGCTCATGTAGGTAAGCGGAGGAATTCTCCATGATGAAACTGCCATACGCCTGCAAGCAGGTTAGTCTCCAGCATACTCGAGCAAAACAAAACACAAAAATCAGAATTCCTCACCGTGGGAAAACAATCCTGATCAAAGACAAACGCATGCAACAACTGCCCGAATGCAAAAGGCTGCATCATCCAGCTGCCAAACCACCAGGGCCGCTTCCGCAGTCTACCATTCCTCTCCCGTCCCCAGACCATCCCGGCATCCTCGACATAATTCCACCCAAACTCCAGGGCGCGGAACGAAGCGTAGATTGCAATGGTCACACGCAGCTGCTCGGCCGGGTAGGCGGCCAGCGCGAAACCCGCCATGGATGCGCCGACGGCGGGCGTGTACACGGACGTCAGGGCGCGCGTGATGGTAGGTCTGCGACTCCGGAAGGGCTCGGCGCTGGGATCAAGGATGGCGAGCCGCAGTCTCGTGAAAAAGCGGAATAGCAACCGATACAGCAGCAGGATGGTGCTCAGGGAGAGGGAGAGACGGAAGACGGGGGACTTGTACAGAGGCTGCTTCTTCAGGTTGGGGCTGGACCTGCTCGTCAGTATCTCTCGCTCCACACGTGCGATTGGCAGCATGGGCAAGACTCACTCCTTCTTGGCCCCCATCAGCCTCTGCGTAAGCAGCCCATATATCTTCAGTGCCGCAGCCGTCGCCCCAAACACCCTCAGCGAGTGCCTCACCGCACGCGCATTGTAATCGTCCGCGCCCAACATGGCACCCGCGCCGGCACCCACGCCGGCGCTCGTGCTGCCCACGTCTCTCACACTCATCTCGTCGCTGCCCTCCTTCTCCTTGCCCTTCTTCCTGTGACTTGGGCTAGGGTCGCCATTCATGATCCGGCTGACCGTCTCCACGGTGGGCACGCGCTTCTTCAGCTGGCGCGACCGCGACAGGATGTACCGGTGTAAAAGTGCATATTCGCGGGCCGAGATGGTGTATCGCAGCGTGTTGCGGAGGATTGGGTCAGTGGTCTGCTTGGCGGAGACGCCGGCGGCGGAGGAGCGTCGAGGGCCTGATGACGACGGGGGTGTGCCTGCTATGGAGGAGGCGGATGCGGCGCCCCCGCTTGAGGAGGAGGCCATCTTCGGGATGGGGAACGGTGGTGGTGAAGACGGCGGGGTAGGCAGTGGTGAGGGCGCGTCGGTGGCTGGTGGAGGATTGGACTTGTGCCTCCTCGACGCGTAGATAGACGAGCGGAAGATCTTGAAGCTGGGCGAGACAGTTAGCTTCGGGCTGTCACCACCGGCCGAGACGGGGGACGCCGGGGGAGACGTTGGTCCGGGGACGTGGTAGATGGGTTGCCGAATGATGGTGGCTGTGTGAGAGGGCGTCCCCTCTCGTCGTCGTCGTCGTGGGAAGAGATTCCTGTAGTGGGTGAATCGAGTGATGCTTACACGATGTGATGGTGTGTGTGGTCCACGCAGGACAAGACGCAAGCATGTGAACGAAGGTGGCGCCTGAAGGTATATCTATCGTCTTTCTGCCGCGTCACAAGCCCACAGCTTGGATCCCCAAGGAAATGAAATGCCCGATCTGCACTTGCACTGACCAATAAACAGGATAATCCCGTCGTCAACCCCGACGATGACGGGTGCCCAAGTGTGATGCTCTTCTTCTTTCCGGAAAGCACGAGACTTCGGAACGCATGCCTCGGCTGCTCATGTCATGTTCTTGTTTAGTGGACCCGAGCAGGCACGCTAAAGTGCCAGCAGTGCTTACTAGGGCCCCTTCCCGGCCAGGCTGCCGACCTCGAATCCAAAATAAACCTAAATCTGGGGTACCTAGTACCTGGCAGCCATGTCAAAATGCCCCGGCGCCGCATGAACAACCGTCGGGGATTGCTTCTTGGATGTTTCCACGTTAATTTCGGTCCTCGTGATCTATCAGGCTTCGCCCGAGCATCGAATCGTCGCGTGCCTAGGTCGGGAACGCGTTTCGCCGATCTGTTTCGCCGACCCGGACCCGATACGCGTACCTGTTTGGGGATTGAATCTAATTGGCATCCATCCAAAGTCAACATGATTGTCGTCGTCACATGCACATTCGCATCAACCAGCACGACATGAAAATGCGTGGGAATGAGAATTGCATAATGGCTTTCGTCCATGCCAGCACTACGCCGAACAGTGTTTTCTCTGGCACAATGAGGCATTCAATGCCACCCCGCCCTGCATCCCATCCAACGGGGACTCCACTCATATACGAATTATTCTCTTTTCTCAACCCCGGAACCTATTTGCTGGTATCTCCTTTAGAAGCAAGCCCCAGACCCCAGACCTAAATGTCCTTCAGACTGAGACCGAGGTCGTCAAAATGCACGCTGCCGTTGGCCATCTCTTGCGAGACCTACAGACCTCCAGATATGCAAACTCGCCCGTTTTCTTTCATCTGTGGTATCATCACCAAGGGAACCTCTTCCAACATCTCCTACTCCCGAGCAGAGGTAGCCATCAAACACCCCAACGTCGAACGAGCTTCGCCTTCCGGAAGCTGTCATATAACTCTCTCTGTTCTCGAAGAGTTCCCGGCCAAAATCAAGAACCCTATTATTAAACCTGTTCCGTGGCCAGACCACCGCCCATCTCCATCATCGATTGGCCCATGGAGTCGCCAATACTGGCCACGTTTCCCTCTTCATTGTCCCATGAAACCCTGATACAATACAACATTTACTCCAACACCCATCGCAATGCTGCTTTTCTTTTCCGATCCCGTTTTTTGTCGTCATCCGAAAATCAAAGACTAGGGTCGCAACCGAAGCCGACCGTAGTGAAAAAGAAAGCACTTTTCAGGCGCCCGCCCCTGTATCGTTAAAACCGAAGAAATCGCAAATCCTAGTTGAGGATGACAGCGTGGTTCATCATCGCTTCGTCCTCGCCCACTGACTTCTCCTAGTAAGCGCCGCCAAGTGGGATCCACACCCGGTTCATGATGGGACCCTCCGGGTTGGGGAGGCACTCCTCCTTCCAGCACACGTTGCTCCAGTTGCTTTCGAGAAGGCATGGCTCCTTGCTGCGAAGTCCATCCATCGGCACCTGGGAATTGTGTCTACCAGCCGCCAGCTCACGAACGAAGTGTTCGCGGCGCGCCTCTCGTTCCGCGATCACAGCCAACATCGCCCGGCGTCGATCCTGCACTGTACGCCAGCCAGCAACTTCACCGAGACCATTACTCTCGAGAACAAGTTTCAGGACCTCGTACGGCAGGTTGAGCAGCATGCGGGACAAGGCTGCCAAGTGAGCGCCTGCGGTCTGAGCGGGGTGGGGCTGGCCATGACTATTCGTCTCGCTAGGCTCCATGTCGCCAAATCTAATGTTGATATTGGACACGCGAGACGGATCGTGGCCTCCCTGGGTGGTGTGGTTCAATATCTCGTGCCCTGGGCGACAGATTGGCAAGCGAGTGTACCTCGGATCCTCCACGGTGGTGTCCAGAACGAAATTGCTTGGGAAGTTCGTGGCGAGGAACACCATAATCTTGTCCACTAGCTCGCCAACATAGACGCCGTGCTTGTATCGGAACTGAGGGAAAGCGTGTGGAGCACGCATCGGCCGATCATGAAACTCCAGGCCCGTCAGAGCGAACTCCACCCCCTTCTCGACAGTATCCCAGCTCAGCAACTCAATAGCCTCCCGCACAGCAGTTATTGACACGTGAGGCACCTCGAGACGGGCACCTGCCGCAGCATAACCTAGGACAAAGTGGAACTTCTCGACGTTCGGCTTCTTCTCCAGCTCAAGCGGCAGAGGAACGTATCGAAAGCCGTAGAGATACTTGATGGCGCGCCACATGGAATCGGCTCGGAGGAAAGGGTCGTCCGAGACGATGCGCACCTCACGGGGTCCATCAGCCTGTCGACCCTGCTCCTGGATCAGTTTGCGCAGAAGGGGGTGGTGGGACAGGACGAGTTGGTGGGCGGGCAGTCGCAGCGGGCCGTGGGGCTCACCGCATGACTGCGACGAGTTGATGGATGTGAGGCGGTCGGGGATTTCGAGAACCACTTCACAGTCGGCGAACTCAGGTCTCGCAAACATCGAGCTGATATACTCGGCAAAGTCCATTGCCTCTCCGACCTGGAAGCCGTTGGGGCTGAACGGGGCCTGATGGTTGGTGTTGTGGGGAGGTTGACCGACGCCTGGGGGTGGACCAGGGCGTCCAATATCGACACCGTTGTTTCCATTGACCATCTGCCTGCTAACGAGCTCTGCGGCGTCCCTTGATGACTGCGATCCATGGAAGCTGTGAGGTGTGAGAGGACCGTGGTTCATGGCAACTGGGGCCTGACCGTTGATGGGTGCTGCTGCGAGGATGGGACGGCCAAAGGCGTCGAGGCCGGGGATGGGGATCTGATCGTGCGGCATAGGCATCGGGGCAGAGAAGGCACCGCCGGGGTGGGGGATAGGTGAAGAGGCATTGGATCCGTGAAAGCCGAAGACCATGCTGCCATTGCTGAGGTGGTGTTGGTGCATGCGCGGCTGGTTGAGAGGATGGGATGGCAGTCGGATGGGCTCGGGCACAGGTCCTCGAAAGTTGGCGGGGTAGAAAGGTGGACCCATGTTGGTAAATGGGGGAGGCGATAGAGCAGGAGGGGGAAAGGAGGCTGAAGAAGGCGCGCTGGGGGCGGTGTCTAGAAAGCTGGTTAGATGGCCGTTTGAACTCTTGCGTCTGACATGAACTCATACCTGGAGGGGTTGTCTCTCCTGTGGTTTGTGATTGGGCAGGAGTACCCTGCGTTTGTGCACCAGCGGTAACTGGACGAGACTCCTGCGAGGAGGGAGGGTCGTCAACCTCAACTGTAGTCACACTCGCATCGACCTTGTCGGGCTTCCGTGGAGAAGCCGGAGCCTCCTCGGTAGGCTCGTGGCCGTTTGTAAGAGCTTCCACCCTGTCTGACTCGGGAGACTGAGGTTGCTCCCGGCAAGGCTGGTTCAGCGTCGGTGAGGCAGTCTCGTTCTTGGTCCGTAGCGGAGAAGAAGGCTGGGTGTTGGTAGTCACAGCCTTGGATCGGCGTTGCATGTAAGTCAAGGGAATGACAGGGCGAACGACGGGCCTGGGCGCAGAGGAGACCCTCTTGTTGCTTGAACTGGCGACACCGGAGGCGTTGAGCGCTGCAACGGGAACGGTTGGAGGCGCCATGATGTCTCAAAACAGGTGGAGCGGCGTGGAGAGGCTGTCGAGAGGCTGTCGAGGCTGGTTCGAAAGTCCGTGGGGTTGCGCGACGGATCAGTCGGCGATGACGGGAAGGATCGTGGTTGAATAACAAGGAGCGACGGTCGAGGTCACGATAGATCGTGCATGAAGAGACAATGCCGTCACGACAAGCAGACCATCGGGTCGGGGAAGGAGGGCAGCAGGCAGACAAGTGGCCTGGGCTGAAGTGGTCGGTAGGAGCTGTCCGTATCCGGAGAGTTTGCTGCGATGGCGCAAAACAAATCGAC
>MUZH01003873.1:0-27681 GCA_003012965.1 Juglanconis oblonga | reverse complement strand
GTGGTGGGGGGTGGTGGTGGGACATATCTGGAAGCCATGTGAAGGAAGCCGAGTGAAGCCGCTTGAAAATTCCATGTCCCTTTGTGGTTACGGTGGTCCGGGTGTACCCTAACCCTGACTGTGATGAATCTTGGGTGCCGTCTGAATATCACTAAAGTCCGACTATCTAAGGAGGGAGAGGGGGGGGGGTCATGAAACTGTGTTGTATCGATCGTCAGGAACAGTGGACATGGTGAATGCATCAGTCTATCAATTCTCTGAGAATGCTTGTAGGTAGCCGAAAGCTGTTCTAGTCTACTCTAAGAAAATCACGAAAAGTCGTAACTCATCCTATCCAAGTACCTCGTCTGTCAATATACATCGTGGACAATTGTCTAGCACACACCGTCGAGCACACACCATCTAGCACACACCGTCTAGCACACACCGTCTAGCACACACCGTCCGGGATAACATAGCTCTCCGTGTCCCGATTCCTCGAATACGCGGCGCCCTCCCCCAGGCCACGCTTAGCGAAAGCAGTCCAGATCGCACAGGCGTTCTCGCCACCCGTCAGGGCCGTGTCCGCATCCACGATGGCATCGCGGGCCGACACAAAGTCCGGGTTGCAAGGTTGCCTGTCTCTTCCTGTCAGCAAGGCTTCATCCTGTGTCCGGCTGCGAAAGGGGGAACTCACAGCGCCATCCCGTCGACCACCAGCTTCATGGCCAGGTACCGTCCGTCCGTCGGTGCGCCACTGCCGTCGAACGTCGGCTTCGCGTCCGGCGTGATGCCATGCTTGTCGATCAAGTTCCACAGAACCTCGTACAGGATGGTCGCCCACACGGTCCCGATCGAGTGCACCTCGGACATGCTGTTCACGGACGCGTACGTGTAGGGGTTGGTGGCCATGTCGGTCGAGTACAGGTAGGCGCGGATGCCGACGGGGTTGTTGTAGACCCAGGCGCCGATGGCGTAGTCGGTGTCGCGCGTGTCGGCGGTCTTGAGCCGGATGGCGGTGGCCATGAAGTCGCCCCAGCCCTCGCCCATGCCGCCCGCCTCGGTGGTGCTCAGGCAGCCCGTGTTGGCCCCGCCGCCCGTCAGCCGGTTCGACAGCCCGTGCGTGTACTCGTGCAGGATGACGCCCGCGTCGAAGGCCGCGTCGCGCTCGGGCGTCGACTCGGTCCACAGGTACATGCGCATGCGGCCGGGCCGGCCGTCGGGCGGCGTGGCGAAGTTGGCGTTGTTGGTGCCGGAGCCGTCCTGCGCGCTGAGGATCACCCAGTCGTTGCCGGTGCCGCCGAGGCCCGAGTTGTCGACCTGGAAGTTCCAGGACGCCTCCGTGAAGCCGAGCGCGTACAGGAGGTCGTGGTAGGTGTTGGCCGTGTAGAAGAGCTGCGTGACCGAGGCGTCGTAGTAGTCGGTCGGGTCTACGATGCTGGTGTTGTAGGGGTACTCGAACTCGTAGGTGGACGACTCTGGCCGGTAGTTGTCGAGGTAGCAATTGTCATTCAGGACGCACGTCTCCCCATCTGGGTTGGCTTGGGCGATGGCATTGTTCCCCTGCGTGGTATCGTACGTCTGAGTGCCGTCGTTCAGCCAGGTCAGGGGCGAGTCGCTGAGATCCCACGGATTTTCGAGGACCTCGCGAGGCGCATCATAGGAGACAGCCTCATCGGGGTCATTGATGCCCCATTTGCTGTTTTGGGGGGGGGGGGTGCATCCTGGTCAGCCAAAGAACATACGCCGAGGATCTCCAGAAGACACAACTCACTAGACTAGATAACTGGCATCGACATTCACCACCTCCTCAGCATCGGCCACGTAGTTCACAACCCCGTGGATCTCCGTGGTAGTCTCCGCGTTGACGTACGTCAGCAGCCAGTCGTTGGAAAGATCGGTCTCGACGCGCCAGGTCAAGGCCAGAGTGCCGTCGTCCTTGACCAAGTAGACGAGGCGAGCCTCTGGGTCGGATGCAACTCCAGAAGTGCCCTTGATGGTGTACGTCTCCACCCGGTCTGTGGCCTCAGCTGAAGCAGTCTCGGCGGAGACGCCAAGCTGGAGGATGGAAGACGCTCCACTCAGAGCGGTGACCGAGTCCTTGAAGTCACGCTTCTTCAACGGGCTCGTCTCGGGGACGGTGCCGGTATAGAAGCTGTTTCCGTAGGAGAACACGGTGCCATCTCTCGCGATCTGTGCCATGTCAGCGCTGGCACCAAGCATCCCGGGGGAGGATTGTTCACGTACGTTGACATTGAAGTCGGAGTTGTCAATATCGAGGCCGAAGAGCGTCTGCTTGAAGTACACATGCTTTCAAAGGCGCCAAGTTAGCAGGCAGCCTGTTCCAACTGGCGAGACCGACGGGCGAGGCAAGACATCACTCGGCAATGCTCACCGATAGCCCGTTCGTGCCAACGTAGTGGTCAGCGACACGGAACTCTGCATCCGGAGCCACACTCTGCACCAAGGCTGTGGCAGTGTCGACGTAAGACTCTCGCTTGAGTAGCTTCACGGCCGGACTCGTCGTTGTGGCGGTTGCGTTGGTGTAGGACGTGTTGGTGGACATGCGATACTGCTCAAGATCGACGACTCTCTTTGCGAGCGCTGGCTTCCATGCCTTGTGAACGTGGGCTGGATGGGCCAAGGCAGTGCCCAAGAGGCCGAGAGAGAGAAGTCGCTGCATGATGGGGGAAATGCTCACGATGGATCACGAGATGATATATATGATGGCTCCACGACGTTCTTGGAGGCTATAATCATCCTGGGCGAGGGATATAGACCTCTTCTTATAGGACTTCCAACCGGACCAGCGACAGGCTGAGAGAACATATCACCGTATACCTACCTACTCGATTGTCTTGTTTGGACCGGTGCAGTGAGTCTACAGCGCCAAGTGTTGATATCTTCCTACATCAACCTGATGAGGCAGCCCCTAGCTTGCCAAGATGTTGCAGCAAAACTCCATGGTCTGCAATATCTCGTGATGGCTTGCTGGCTTGGTGGGAGAGGGTAGGTAAAATGAACATCCGTCTACGCACCATGGTTGTCGGGGGAGCACCAGCCTCCGGCAGGCCTTGTGCAGGCCTTGTGCAGGCCTTGTCTCCTACTAGAACGGCAACCTGCCTGAGGGGTGGACTCCTCGATAAGTACTGGTCATGCAGTTCAGGTCTGGTGGTTCGGTGCCGAGGCTTTGCAAGACTAAAGACCTGCCGCATCGGGCAGGCCGCAAACACCCACGATGGAGACGCCAGGAATTCCTTATTCATTTGCCAAGTCGATAAGCTACTAGTGCGCTGTGGGAATGGCAGTGCGTTGAGCTATTGGAGAAGGTCAGATATGATGTACTTCTCACCAGGGAACAAGGGCCTATGGAGTGGATACTCTACAGCGATCGTTCTGCGGTACGTGTTCCAACCACATCTGAACGTTACATTCCGCTATACAGAGAATTGGAAGAGAAGAAGGAAAGAAAATTCAGGAATTCATAGATATGGATCCAGCTTCGTCCTCGGGATGATGGCCATACACATTATGCAAAGCCATAAACTGCTATCATTCACAGAGTAAGGTTATATATAGGTACTCTTTGCAACGGCACTGTGTAATCTTGGGTGTTAGGCTTGGGTGCTAGGCTTTCGAGCATCCTACGTTATGTGAAGGGAACTATTATGCTACAGCTTTTATAGCTATATCAACAGCTTGAAAATACAACCACCACTTATATACCTAGGTACATATACTCTTTGTCTCAGATACATCCTACTAAGCAACACGTACCTAATGCTGATGCCGCGTGCTCAGCCCTTATACACCAAGTTGAAAGGCACCGTCTCAATGCTCTCATACCCCTCCAGCACCTCCGTGTCCCCAAATATATTCAATGCCCTGACTACAAGCTTATACGTCCCCTCCGGCACCACGCTCCCGTCCGCCAACAGCCCCGTGAACGGAGCCGTCCAGGCAGACCGCGTCAGCCACGTCGACGGGTACCCGTAGACGCTCCCGGCGATGGTCGTCCCCAGCACCGTGGTGGTGTTGCCCGCATAGTCCGCGGCCAGGGGCACGACGTCCACGCGCACGAGCGCCGCGCCCAGGTCGAGCTGGTACAAGGCCGTGGGGTAGCTGACGTTGCCCGACGGGCTCTGGGCCTCGACGAGCGTGGGGTAGGGCACGGTGAAGGTCGCGTTGGCGGCCGCGGGGTCGTAGCTCGCGTCCGCGTACGAGAACAGGTACGTGTACGTCGGGTCGAGGCTGGTGGCGTCGTGCATGCTGCCCACGACGCCCAGGTAGGGGATGGTGAAGTTCTCCGAGTTGGTCCCGTTGATGGTGATGTACCCGCTGTACACGGGCAGGCGAGAGGCGTCGAGGCTGTCGGGCGGGGTGACGGTGACGGTGACGTTGGCGGTGGCGCCGGCCGGGACGTCGATGCTGGAGGAGGAGAAGGATAGGGTGGCGGACGCGTCCGAGGTCGGGTTGGGGAACGCGGCTGGGAAGAGGTCGCCGGTGTCGTCCAGGGTGTAGATGGTGAGCGCGGCGGCTTGGCCGATGGCGTAGGTGACCGTGTCGGAGCCCGTGTTCTCGATCTCGAAGGAGACGCTGGAGATGAGGTGGTCTGTGTCGTTGAACGAGATGCTCGCCGGGGTGAGAAAGGTGGTGGTGAAGGCGGCCTCGTACGCCTGCACCAGCCCAGGCCCCTGTTGGGGCACCGGCGCGAGAGCACCGTAGGTCGTGGCGCCATCGTTCCAGAGATTGGCCTTGGCCGTCGTGGTGAGGATATTCCGCAGCGTCGGGGGATCAAACGTGCCCCGGACTTGGCCCACCAGTGCGTAGATGGCCGCCACCAGCGGAGTAGCCATAGACGTGCCCGAGAGGACGGCATAACTTCCTTGGTTGGTGAGGTAGGTGGAAAAGATATTGCCTCCCACTCCGGCCACGAGCGGATAGACATCCAGCTCCCACGTCGGTCCCCAGCTGGTGTACGTGCTGGCAGATCCACCGGTCACGTCGTTCGTGACCTGCTCGAATTCCCGGGTTGAGTAGGCCGGGTCAGTGATGTCTAGATAGACCTCCTCGCCGGCGTTGAGAGCTTCGACCCATGCAGCGCCCTGGTCTGCAGAGACCATGCCGGTGCCGAGAATCTGGCTGACGGAGGATATGTCCGCGGAAACAATGCTGTGTTTGTTCCGTTCTGTGTGTTAGCAGGCCCGGTGCACGCTGCCAGTAGCCAGACAAGGTTCGACAGTTCGACTTACGCGCCAGTGTTCGCATAGAACATCACGTACTGCGCCCCGTACGCCGCTGCGTTCGTCGCTTTCGAGACAAACGCACAGGTTCCCCGTCGAATCAGGACAATGTAGCCAGACAGGTCGGGCGTGTCCGCCGGCAGCGCCTCGCAAGCATCCACCGCATTCGTGCTGTCATTGCTGGTCGCCCACAGCGGCAGCGACACGTTGCCAAACGCCGGGCTTCCCGCGGTCCATCCGAACGCGCTGCTGCTGCTGGCGTTGGAGGAGGAGGAGGAGGAGGAGACCGAGTAGCTCGCCAGCTGCAGGAGCGCGGGGAACTCCCAGTTGTCGAAGCTGGCCACGCTCGTCACCTCCTTGCCGTCGGCGGCGCCGCTGGCGAAGAAGCCGCCGTAGTCGCCGTCGTTGCCCGCGGCCACGGGGCAAGGCACGCCGGCCTCGACGATGCGCTGCACGGCGACGGCCCAGGGCTCCTCGCTCCAGCCGTTGGCGCCGCCGATCGAGGCCGTGATGATGTCGCTGCCGTCCTCGTAGGCCCTGTTGTACGCGGCGATCAGCACGTCGTCGCCGACCAGGTCGTAGCAGCCGAAGACGCGGTACGCGCCCAGGGTGACGCCAGGCGCGGCGCCCGTGAAGTTGAACTCGTTGGGCTGGGCGGCGATGATGCCTGTTGGTCCAGTCAGTCAGCGCGCCAAGGAGGGCATAGAGAAGAGAGGCGCGGCCTGCTGTTCTGACCTGCGACGTGCGTCCCGTGGCCCTCACACTGATCCAAAGGATCTGCATCGGGCACCGGCGTGTTCGTGCCATCATAATTGTCCCCCACCAGGTCGTACCCATAGGCCACCAGACATCCCTCGCCAAAGCACCCTCCCAGCGCTGGGTGATAGTAATCCACGCCAGTGTCGATGACTGCGACCTTGACTCCTGCGCCCGTGTAGCCCAGGGCCCGGAGCTGATCGACCTGGGTCATAACATGAGGGGACCAGGTATCCTCCGAGGTGTCGTTGGCGGCGCGTTTCCGGAGGATATTGCTTGATGCCACGATGGGACTGCTTGCCGTCGACAATCTCTCTGTCTTTGGAAGCGAGTACAGCCTGACCGGCCAGAGCTTTTTCACCGCCGCCATGGAGGAGATCTGCTCGACCACTACGTCTTCGTTGCTCCGGTCCTGGAGTCTGAACGATGCCCCATTGAAGAGGGTGTAGCTCAGGTTCATCGAAGCGGACACCTGGATGTCTGCAGTGCTCAGGCTACCGTAGAAAGTACTAGTGTCCTGGTTCTCTTGTTAGACACGTGTCGTACTCGCCTGCGAGGGGAAGGACTTGGTTACATGGTTGTCCGCGAACTCAACGAGGTATGCTCCGGGCGCGGCAGCATTGCTCTTCGCGGCAGCATTGCTCTTCGCGGCCCTTGTGGTAACAGCAGAGACGGCGGTAGACAGTGTCGCTCCCACAAGGGGGAGTAAGGCAGAATTGGAACGCATGGCGAGGTCTACCGTCTACGTGAACAGATGAACGAGCGAGTGAGTGGCCTTGATGAGGACCGCAGAGGCACCACGAGGAATCTCCTCCATTGCATGTGCCATCTGCCGACGCCGGCGTGGCCTCATTTTATAGTCGACCAAGCCGCAAAGATGAATGTTCCTTTGGTTACTCCCATACGTCCAAAGTGTGTGCACGGAACGCATCGCCATCTCCCTGGTCGCGCAGTCCCTGGTCGCATAGTCCCTGGTCGCGTAGTGCCTGTCGATAGTCCCGGCACCATTTTGCGGAGATGTTTCCCGGATTTGGGATCGGCGGAACCAACTTTTTTGATAAGCGAGGAGGCGAGGCTGAAAGGGGCAGGTTGTACAGCTAGGACAGCGTGCGCCCTGATGAGCGTTGCGTTGCTATCACTTGGCACGATTAACATGCTGGGGCGTCAAGCGCGTCCATCTCAAATTCTGGAGATTCGGGGCGGCCCGAGGACATCAGCGTTGCAACGACGGGTGGGTGGGGGAAATTGGCCAAGTCTTCTCCCCGGAGGAGATATATACTCGACTTACATAGGTAATAAACCCTTAAATCCAGCCAAGACGTATAATCCCTGAAACCTTTTGCGGCACATCAGCATTGCTCATGGAGGAGGGAGTAGGCGTGATCACCCCCCTGCCTGCGTCGGTAAAATGCAACCCACAGCACGCGTCCATGTGGATACGGATTGGACGATGACCCGATGGAATCTGCCACAGAGACGGCATCTCTCCGTGCTGACGCCAGGAGACGGTGTCGCCAATATAAGAGTTCGAGTTGAGATTATGTCGCTGTCGTCGATCTGGACTGGGCATGCGCATCAAGTGGTCCTACTTGGACGTGAGGATCAGCTGGCATCTCTGTTATATGGAAACGGTGTCAATGAAAGCAAATTGCATTGGCTAGCCTATGTTACCTATATGCATTCTCGGCGTGTCAGTATGTCAAGGCACGTTCTGCTTGCAGGGTGCGCGCTGTCCTGTTCCCCAGTCGCCGCGGGCAGGTTTACCAGGCTCAGGATTCGATTGATCCAACGCTTTTTCGGATCTTTGTCGCGAGGCCTGAGGGTGGATGTGTAAGGTCATGTACATATGTATGCATGCATGCATGCGCCGTCTCCACTCCAATCACAGCGTATTCTTGGACCGTCCGCCCTCCTCCCATGCCGGCACCAGCTTGACCTTCTTCTTCTTCTTCTGAGGCGGGGTGTCACCATTTGACGACGACACCTGACGCTTCTGCTGCTCCAGCGCCTGCCTCATCCTCGCCTCCGCGGCATCCGCCAGCTTTGGCCTCATCTCCTCCCGTCGCCTCTGACGGAACTCGTCTCTGGCCCTAGTCAGCTCGGCGCTGACCTCTCCACCATGCACGAGGCCCATGATACGGGCACGGGCGGTTTCCTGTTGGCTCTTGGTGAGGTTCACTTTGTTTGGATGATAGATACAGAAGGTGGCATGGGCGGTAGCCCCAATACGGAGGATGTTCTCCCAGGAGCAGGAGCACTAGACGGGACGCGATGTGGTCAGCGAAGGAGTAAGGAGTCCAGTACTGTGATCAGACCAAGTGAGAAGAACGAAAGAGCTAGGAGCATCACGTACAACATAACACCACTCTGTACCACACTGGCACATCATGTGGTCACATCCGTCCGTCTTAGTGATGCCCTGCCCACACTTGGGACAGATGCTGGTGGCCTCCTTCGCAAGCAGCTTCGCCGTGGCCTCTTCCTCCTCCAAACGCTCGATCTGCTCGGGATCCATGTCAAACGCAGAGCAGGTCTGGCCTTCATGCCAGGGACGCCTATGCTTGGCGCAGGTCTCAAATTGGCAGTAGTTGCACACCATCTTGGGACCGTCCGGGCCGCTGGAATCGTGGGGCTGACTGCCGCCGCAGCTTGGGTTGGTGCAGGAGATGTAGTGACCCGGGATCAGGGCTTGCTGCTTGAGGTACTTGTATCGTGCGTAGACCTTCTTGTTGGTGTACTCTTTCACGTCCTTGCGGGTCAGCTTCTGCGGGCAGATGGGACAGGCGAGGATATGGAGGGCGCCGCTCTCAACGATGCCGGTAATGGAAGAGTCGAGACACTGTAGACAGGCTTTGTCGGGGTGGTCGCAAAGCTCCGTGATGGTGGCTCTCTTGGGGAAGTTGGATGGGGGGTATTCCTCGAGGCAGATGGGACACTCGGTTGGTTCAGCATCGTCATCTCCGGGCTTCTCGGCATCGTCGGCATTATCTGGCTCCGAGTCGTAGTCCTCAGAGTGGTCTTCGTCGACGGGGTCCTCAACGTGAGGATCTTGGTTGGCGACCTCGTCTTGCACCGGGTCTGGGTCCTCTAAGGTGCGGCCTGGGCCCAAGGCGAAAGCACCAGGGCCCGGGTGCCATCTATCATCTTCATCCTCCAAGTCGTGCTCCATGCGAGGCCTGCGAGGCCTGCGAGGCCTATGGCCATGGCCATGGCCATGGTGAGGTGCCATGGGGAACATATGTCCTAGGCCATGGACGTTGTTGCCACGCCACTGCTGATCCCCTCGTAACTGAGGAACCGCCACATCAATGTTGACGTTGGGACGATGGGCAGGACCAGGTCTAGCAGGCTCGTTCTGGTTCTCGGTGGTAACGGAGGGCTCTTCGGCGTCGTTCAAGGTGCGACCTCGGCCATGGAATGGGCGTGCTAATGTGAGCGATGCCGCTCGGTTCCGCCCATCATCCACCCACTCCGCTTGGTTGTTTGAAGGTTCATTTATATCCTCGTGGTCCTCCCCTGGTTCCTCGGACTCCTCGGGCTCTGGTTCCCCATTTACTAAGGCGGACTGCTCGTGTGGCCCAATGAGCGTGTTTCCACCCTCTTCAGTGGTGCTGTTGTGCTGAGCATCTGTGGGGATCTCCTGGACCTCCTGGACCTCATTGCCGGCATGCTGGGGGTCATTGAGGGTGTGGCCTCGTCCATATGGATTGAAGTCCCGGACACTCCAGGCTGCGTCTTCTGTTGCCGGCATGTGGACAGCTGGGCCTCCTCTCCGCTCAGCAGCAGCGTTGATGGGAGCCGGTGTCACGCCGAGTGGGAACTCCCCTCCCTCCCTCATCCAGCTGGTGAGCTGCTGTGCCTGGTCTCTTCGGACCTCATCTGCCGCTGCAAGCTCCTTCCCAAGCTTGGTGAGCTCGACAAACAGAGCAGCACGACTGCCCGGATTGGATGGCATTCGGTTATAGTGGCGCAGCACCTGTTGCATCTTGCGGCTGTCGTGGTGGACGAAGCCCAGGCCAAAGACCAGCAGCTTCTGCCCGTCGTTGGACGACATGTTGATCGATGCCCAGGGTGTGGTGATGAGGTGAGGAAAAGAGGGTTGGCCGAGGGAAATGCGAGTTGTTGAAGTTCAAGTCGTGGCTTGACAATGTCGACGTTGAGCACGGGCTATTAGCGTCGCTGCCTGTGAATGGCGTGAATGGCGGGGCCAGGCTTGCACAACTGGAGGTCGCTTGCATTACGTCAGCTTATGAGGCTCCAAGTAAGCCTTTCTTCTCTTTGTTAGCCGCATTGAGAAGGCTGTAGGTACCTATAAGGTATCTAGGTAATGTGAATAACCGTTTTTGCAACCGGACTTGGTTTGCTGGACATCTCATTTCCGGCTATCTGCCCCCCCCCCCTTTAAGAGCAAATACTTTACTTTCCTCCCCGAAACAACTGGCTAAGGCTCAAAGAAATTAAACACTATCTTCACACAGATTTCCTTTTATCCCTATACATCTCCTAGACACAGGCTCGTTATAAGCAAGTTTCCCACAAATCCAGGGGAGACATTGGAGAGGGAGGGGGGATTTGCAGGACATGTCCCCATTGAGGTCCTTTCACTCAGTCAAGTCCAAACTGGAGGTTGACTTGGTATGGGTTAAGGTTTCCCAGAGGCTTTGAACTCGCTTAGAGTTGGGAGACCAGGGTTGCAAGTAACTAAGTAGTGTTTTGATGCTCTCACTTTGAGTTTGATTTTCTGCCTGTTTCATTTTGCTGTTGGTGTTTTTTGGTTTGACATGCTTAGGTAGAGGCAGCATGTTGAGTCATCATAAGTGCAGCAGAGCACTGCATCAGAATTCATGGCCATGCATAGCAGGCTGCGCCTCGGGAACTAAGATTGACATCCTGGATGATAGGCAGCGACTGGTAGTCACAGGGTCGATGCAACCGAACTCATAGTACAGAGACGTCCAAAACTGAAGCTCAACTCGAAGTCACCAAACTATCTACCTAAGGTAAGCATCACTTCACTGACAGTCAACACTCAATGCCAAGCTCTTCATTACATCTCAAGACAGACAAAAACATAAGCAATTCCCAATTCCCAGATAAATTACGAAGAAGGGTACCCCATGAAATATTGTTGATTGCGGTTGTTACTTTGGTTCTGTCCCTGCCATGCGTATTCGTTCATCCTATACCCATCCCCTCGGTGAGAATCCCCATGACTTCCCGAGCGTGCTGCAGCTGGTCTGGGGGAGCTGTCTTGGTTGGAGGAAGGCGCAGGCTGGCCCTGTGTATGGCCGCCGGATTTTTTACCCTTACGAGACTTCTTGCTCGGTTTGCTCATGCCGCAACCCATGGCGAATGGTTCCTGGTGTGTGTGTATGTGTGCGATGAGACCAGGTTGCGATTGGATCTTGTATGAGGAATTCAGTTGTTTGCTGAAGATTTGATAATCTTGACTTTATCTTTGTATGCGTTTTTGTGGAAAATGTTTTCTGAATTTGGTGCAATTGCTTGATGCAGAAAGTGAAGGGAAGATCTCTTCCACCAAGATATGAGCCTCAAGAATTAGGCATATTAATACTCCTCCAAGAGGTCTATTCACTCCTCATCATGATCATCTCCTAATGATTGCTACTAGTATCACTTGGTTGCTGGATGCCATTTTGGTGGCCAATCTTCTCGGATTCGTGTCACTCAGACATACTTTGTCTATACCTACCATTTATTCAGATCCATGACACCTCTTACTGCAGCACATAGTTGGGTGATGATCCAAAGTTTCTGTGTCAGGCTGCCCTACCTCACAGGGTGAGATGTCCCACTTGTGAAATGGACAATATTTTGTATATGCAAAAATTAACGGCGGGAGGTTATCAAGTCTGGTGGAAGACTGCTGCAGTCTAGTCTCCTGTGGGAGGTCCCATTTACTCTGACAACACTACATTAATACAAGACCAATATACACTAAATTTTTATACTACTACCGTTGAAATTAACACAATCTGCAAGGACGACGTGCATAGATAGATCTTGGGAATCGCAGGTGGTTCGTCTCTCGTCTTGGTCCAGAATAACCTGGATTAGGCATCAAATAGCAGCGATTCCACCTTCGTCATCTGAGAGTATATTGCTTACACCCCAACATAACTCTATTAGACACTGATCGTCAGGAAATATTC
Source organism: Juglanconis oblonga (assembly GCA_003012965.1). NCBI lineage: Eukaryota > Fungi > Ascomycota > Sordariomycetes > Diaporthales > Juglanconidaceae > Juglanconis > Juglanconis oblonga. The sequence continues at coordinate 15,530 of MUZH01003873.1, read as the reverse complement.
TGCTTATGCCTATTCCACAGCTACTACAGTGGCTACATCGGTGATGTTTTCACCACGTATAATTATTGCACCCGCTAGTTCTTTAGTCGCTGCACATTTACCCGACTCAACCCATCTATGGACCGGGCATGTATAGCACAGACTTGGGGGACTACCAACTGTACCTTTCATCTGTCTCACCCCTTTGACTAGCTGCCATAAGGTCCGCAGGTCAGAATGCAGAGATATGTATCGTTTATGGAGTAGCAAAGACCGAATCAGAACTTGTCTTCGCCACCCCCTAAGCAAGACTACAAATTTAATCCCACCGTCAAAGACCAAGAGAAAGCAAACGCTCATGCGTTTGGTCGCAATCCCTCCTCGAGTAGTAATCGGACATGCGGGTACCGTACTGTCCTTGATTTTGTGTAAGAACATTGGTTCGGATGTCTGATGCCCGTGTTCTTGTAATACCTGTAACACGAGTCAGGAAAATGATGAGGCTGAAGCCTGACGGCATCAGTATACTCGGTGCCTTGTAGGAGTAGAACATTGACATGCTGCCGTACATTTGGCACCTTCTTCTGTAGATCAAAGTTAAAGAGAAAAAAGGCTTTAGTATATTATTTTATCACATACCCTGTTCTATGACTATTTATATCGTGGCAAATGACTTTCGTAAAGTCATTTTCATGCCGATAATAGCAGTCTGTTCTAGGGTTCAATCGTCACCAACACCTAGGACACAAGCTCTTCCCCAAAATGAGAAAGAGTTGACAAAGAGTTTGAACTATGAGTCTTGGGTATAGTCTATGGGAGACGGAAGGTAAGAACGTGAGCTCGCTGGAGTTTTGGCATTTGCAAATGACATGTCCTAGATTCAGACTCCGGACTACTCTCATTCTCATAAACTGTCAAGGAAACATCACTACATTGAACAATACGCCCCAAGTTACTACTGATATATTCAGAGCTGCTCTGTTTTATATATAGCCAAGTTGCATAGTGATGATGAGACGAGCAGGCCAGACGTTGGTGAGAGTAAACTATGCATTGAACTGCTCTAAGCTAGAAGTGAAGGAAAAGAGAAAGGAGCAGCAGAGTAGTATATATAGTGGAAAAGAGTAAATCAATGAAGCAGTAAATATTTGTGCCTACTTCCCAACGGCACTGCTGCCCTCCAAGGCCAGCACTTTCTGAGCAAAGTATCACTGACAGAGGCCGCTACGTGTGGTCCGAGGACGGGATTCAGAAACTTTGCTTCTGAGCAATCAAGTACTATGGATAAGCTCCTCGGGCGCAGCTAAATTTTGACATGTAGCCTTCGGGGTTGGAACGATGATCTTTCCTCAAGCTGGATCGGTACAGAGCGTTTAAAGATGAGCTAGTCTGTAAGTTGGATATCGGGGGTTAGAGGTAACTTGAGATACCCAGGTAGGCGGTGTTCATGTTACTGTTAGAAGATAAAAGGGAGTATGCGTCAAAGATGATATGGATGGCATTTAGATCTCTGACAGCCCATCTCACCTGCATGTCTGGGTACAGCCAATCTATATAGACCGAAATATAAAGGAGGCAGGCGGGTAGATTGCAAAGATGGTGCAGTTACAATCAAGTTCAACAGTTTCTAGTGCACATATCTTTTTTATCTTTTTTATGCATGCTTTCATTATCGCTAGTTCGATAGGACTGGGGAGGATATCATATCCTGAGGAGATCTCGACCATACCTACCGTAACTGCCAATGTTAGCGTTCCACGCAACGTTCGTGGATGGCTGGACATCACCGACCTACCTAGGTAGGTGAGCAAAGTCTGTCGAAGATCATGCTGGCAAGCTTATCAGCACAGCCTCGAATGCCTAACCAGGTTGGCTCCAATCTTACTCCCTCACCATCGAAACAGAGCCTGCTGTTGGTCATCTGCGGATGAGAGCAACGATATGGAGTCGCATATACCGATGCATTTATTAGTATCGTGGCGTGGCTTCGCGTCTGTACAACGTAGTGTCATTTTCAGCTCCAGCCGCACCCGGATCCTGCCAAGGTTTTGCCCCCCCCCTGCCTGTGGTGCGACCCCATCTACTTTTGAATGGACCAATCCTTACCTGTTCTGATCCAGTAACGGTGATGTAACTGTGTGGTCTACGGAGTAAACTGGCCGCATTCCTTTGGGGGCGGACTTGGGCGGTTGTGTTTGAAGGGGTGCAGAGGTCGATCGGCATCCTCGGAGTATTCAGACACCAAATCATGTGCTCATGAAGCAGAGCCTCGTTGAGCAGAGCCTCATTGGCCTTGTCGGATATATAAGTGTGTCTAGGTCCACATCCTAGTCTGCTGGCCGTTGCATCTGACTTCGGATCAATGCCAATTTTCAAGACTGGAGCTTTTTCTCCTACTTGTACTCGGTCATACGCACTCAACTCTAACAAAGTTGAGGCCTAGCACCATACCAACGACGAGATGGCCAACTGCCAGCGTCCTGGCTGTCTCGAGCCGGTACGGGTGGTATGGAGACGGCGCGGTCTCATATATTCGCATTACTGCGATATGCGTGAGTGCGGCGGGCCTAGGCCGAAGGTCCCAATTTCGTTCAAAAGAGAGACTATGACGCGAAGATAAAGCCTCATGCTGACTGTTGATAGACACGTGCAGGAACTGTGGGTACCTCAAGAGACGCAACAGGCACGTTTGTCGACGTTGTTGGGAGTACGAGCGCGGGTACTGGTGAGGATGGGCTTAGAGACGTTGCTGTGAGAGGGCAGACTGGGATTATCTTCTAGGAGCGACGGGAATTCAACTTGTACGCGTAGAATGGCATGACTGACATCTACTTACTATCTGTCTCTGGACTATAAACGGTTTTCTTTTTCTCCTTGAGTTTGTTGGCAGATCGCAAAGATGAAGGATTGTTTTGTTCTCCTAGGTACCCTCGCAAACAGGCCGGAGGGCATAGGTAGGACTAGAGGCAGAGGAATAGAGTATTTCAACTGGTCGCCGCTCACTTGAACGGGCCGCATCCAACGCCGTGGTGTCATGTCAAACCTAAGACGCCCTTGATGCCGAGAGCAAGTCCCTAACAACTCGAATCTCACGACGTCGGTCTTCAGGTTTATGACACTATCGGCATCTCCCACCCACTTCTAAGTCTTGAGTTCACCCGTAGCCGGCAAAAGGGGTGTCACGCCCAGAGCAGTTCGTCGGAACAGCAAAAAGAGAAAGACAACTCGTGATGATTCCGCCCGGGCTTGAACCGGGGACCCTGAGCGTGTTAAGCTCATGTCATGACCAACTAGACCACAGAACCGTTGTACAAGGGAACATGAAGTTCTATATGTTTTGTAGTGTTGAATTGTACATAGTTCAAGTGTGCATGTCCGGGAAGTTCCAGGGGCCCCGAGTCGCTCGAGACCCTCCCCCCTTCTCCTAGGTATCAAAGACGACAGCCAGACCAGGATCAGGTGCCAATGAGAGTGTTCCCTCGGCAGACGACCGCTGTATGTTTGACAGACGCGAGTGGCTGCAAGCACTCAACGCGGGTTGACGAGCCGAGGTGGTAACGGCAAAGGCTCCGCTGGCTCGGGGCGTCGCCGGGTGAAGGTTCTCAGACGGACCAATGAGAGGATTCTGTCATGTCAGGATGCGAAAAGTCTGTGTCAAGGCTGTGTCACTGCCTTCACGTTGCGGGCCTGCAGACGGCGTTTGACTGATCCTTGGACAGAAACTTCACTAGAGTGGAGCTATGCAGCAATTTTTCGCCGGACCGAGCCCGGCAGCATTCTGCCCACTCGTCGCAGGCCGCTCCGAGGGCGCCATACCCGATCCAGAAGGCGGCCAGCAGACGCAGCAGGTGGTCCGTGCACCTCTGACCCCAACTATATAAGCGCAGCGCCCTCACCTCCCATTTAGTTTCTTTCTTCTCTTTTTTCTGTATGTCGACAATACTCTAGAGAATCATTTCTATAGGTATCGTCTTTCTTCTATGTTTCCCAACATAGCTACAGAACCTTCCCGGGAAGATGACTACAAATCCTCGACACCCTAGGGTGAAACACCATTTTTACTCCCGCTCTGCCTGCAAAGGTGGCGGTCTTTCCCTTGTGGATTGGCTGTATAGGGAGTGGTGATGATCTCTACCCTGATTTTCTCGAGGTCTTGCCTTCGGGCGCTTGGGCGGGGTGGGTGTCGATGGAAGACTGACCGGCCTTATTCTTTTTTTTCATTGCGGGCTTGAGCTTGACTCGGGTCGCGAAGAAGAAAACTCTGCGCTGTGATTTCGTAGTGTCTTGAGACCTGGGCCGACGACGCCCGTGTGTTGCGCGCGCCAACGTCGTCGTTCCATTGCCTCCTCACTGAGCCTCATCACTGATACAAGAGCCTTCCTCGGTTGCTGTCGCGTCTCTGGCTGCAGGTGTTTCGTCCTCGTGTCGATGGCTTTGCATCTGGTGATGCCGCTACCGTTGATGCTTGCGCACCAGCACCACGAGTTGCCCCGCGATCACGACCGCTCGCGACACGATACAAACCGCATTTACGGTGTGGTCTCTTGGACCTGCCAATCTCGTCGTGAGCTTCCTCAGCTCGACTCTGCACAGATGCATGGGCTGTGCAGACTGCATTGCTCGCAGCCACGTTTGTTTCTACAAGTCTACTAGTCAAATGCCGGCGACGTCCGCCCCCTAAAGCCTACCACGACACCTCCCCCCTCTCAATCGCCCCCGCGACACCCTCGGGCACCAACCGCCTTAACCGCTCCCAATCCTCCCTCTCGATCGCCGCTCTCGCCTCTGTGCTACTCAACACCAATCCATCCTCCCCGTCCATACCCTCGACCATCTCGACCCTTTTCGCCCACTCCCGCCGGCCCCCAACCCTCTCCAGCTCGTCCCCGTTGAGTATCCGCTCCACGTAACCCTCCTGCTCCTCGCGCCCGCCCCAGTCCGCGTCCGTCCGCATCGTGATGCGTAGCCGTGCACGAGATAGGAAGGGGTCGAGGGAGGTTTGCATGGGTGTTGTGTTGGGCGTGCCAGCCGCGCCGGGAACGGGCGGGGTGTAGTACTTGGGGTTGAAGATGCGGATGAGCGTATCGTAGCCCGCGAGGAAGATCTGCTCGGTGCTCGAGGAAGAGGAGGGGAAGGGGAAGTCGTACTCAGCCGCCTGGGCGATAGCGGCGGATTTCTCGTGGAAGTATGGGTGCGTCGTGAGGCCGATGTCCACGGGCAGGTCGTCCTCTTCCTTCGATGGTTGTGCTTGTGCTTGTGCTTGTGCTTGTGCCCGTGCCCGTGCCCTTCGCCACGCCCGCTGTATATCCCCCGCAAAGTACTGCATCATCAACAGCCTGTGCTCGAAGCTCGCCGGCTTGGGCGCCTTGTCGGCGTTGTTGACGGCTAGGAGCAGTAGCAACCGAACACCATCGTCTCCATGCTCGTGTTTTGCAGCATCTCCGCCCTTCAGCGTGCCGGCGATGTCCAGCTCTGTCCGTAGATCGTGCAGGGCGGAAGTGGCCATGGCCATGTGTGCGATGGTCGGCGGGTTGAAGCTCGAGTCCAGTATGATGAGCGTCCTGCATCTTCGTGGTGGTGCTGCTGTCGAGCCGGAGGGGTTGATGAGCTCGAAGGCCTTGCCTGAGGACTGGAAGCCTCGCAGGGCGGATTGGAGCCGCTGGAGGAGCATCGTGGGTGATTCTGCTTCCGGTCCTGTTTCGGCTGGCATAGTGCCTGCTGGACGTCGAGGAGGAGGGCGTGATGGTGATGTTGTGGAGGAGAGGAATCGAAAGGGGAGTGAGTGCATTGCATCATGCCATGGGAAGCTGCTTCCCTGTTTCTCGGGCGGGGGCCGGGACCGGGACCGGTCGTCGTCGGCGCCGTTCCGGACGTCGACATCGGAGAAAACGCTTCGATAACACTGGCATCCACACATTGCCACGACGTCCGTCAAGACTTCTTGACCATACAAGACTCGACAAAGTAATTGTGCTCTGAATTTGCTACAAAGTACATCTATCGTGGTCCTCGCTGTCACCGTCGCCGTCGCCATGAAAACAGCGTGTCAACCAGGACATTCGACGTTATGGGGTTTGGGAATCGCCCTTCATCCACGCTGCCATAGATGGGACTGATCTTCCTCGAAAGAAAAAGAAACAAAGAACTAGGCCGTTTCAGAGTTCAAAGTTCGGAGACCAGATATCGTCCAGATATCGTCCAGAGACCGTCACAACACCACTCCAACTCACAATCTATTGTCGCGGCAACTGAGACAGACGACGGTATGACGTACTCGAATGGCATCTGTGTGCTATTCCTCATCTCTCTCTCTACCTTTGCTGCCCTCTTGAACTTGGGCCATCGTCCTTTTGCCTGGACGAATCCTCCCTAGTCTATCTCTCCTCTTTCAACCCTCCCCTTTCAACCGTCCTCCTAGCCTCCATCCTCTCCCTCGACACCCTCGTATCCTTCCACCACCTCTCTCCTAACCTTCTTTTTCTCCCTCAACTCTCCTCCTTCCACCCTCCTCCTTCTACCCTATGTCTGGCCGACGGACCCTACCGTTTGTTACCCCTCGGGTGATATAGTCTTCTCTAGAAGAGCGGGCTTCCATGTCACTTATGGAGTTAGACCAGCATCTCATCAACTCCTTCGCCGTGCAGGTGGGCGGCCTCCGATGCATCTCCCAGAACGAGGAAAATTGAGCCGCGTAGCTTTAACATGGGAGACGGAGTATCCACAGATCGCCCACATCAGCTCTTTCTCATCTTCAAAGATTGTGGTAGCACAAAATAACACCGTGTTCTTTCCCTCCGCCTGGTTCCTTGCCCCAAGATACTTATGAGTAAAAATGGGAAGGTTTCATCTACACACATGTCGATTATGCCTGGTTTTCTCCCAAGGCGGCGGCAGAGAGGATGCGATGATGCTTTGCCGTATCTTGGAGGCTTCTACGAGCAGAGCATGACCGCCCTCCCAGACTTCATAAAGACCTCTCCTTCCCAGTCTTTTGCTCTTCTCCGTCTTGTGCTCTTTTCCGACTACCTGCACCAGAATGACCTGCCAACGTCTTCGGTCACAACGGTCTGGCTCTCGGATCTTCCGTCTTCCGCCCTTCTCGGACATCTCTTCTCAGTTTTCTCCTTCTACATTTGCCGCGTCTTCTGTCCAACAGATTTCTTTGAAGTCGACTCCTGCCAGGTCAATGACAGGCAATTTCCAGACCGACAAATTAAAGCTGTCTAACTGCTTCTGGCTTGCGAACGACTGACTGTGCGTATAAGATGTTGACACCATGGCTCGGTTCGGCCAATTCCCTCTCCAGTCTCAGCGCAGGAAGCTTGTCGCAAAACCGAGCACTGCCTTGCCTGTTACATCCTGGCGCCTACGACGTATCATTGTAGATGAAAACCTTCGACGGTCATTTGGTTTGTCGAGTGTGTCTCTTCCAGACTCTCTTCCCGACTCCCAGCTCCAGCTCCAGAACCAGAACCAGAACTATCATTACCACCAGCATTTAAAACTTCGTACCTTAGCCGATCCGCAACTTACCTTCAGCATGGCTCCTATTCGACTTAAAGAGTTTAAATTATTTCTCGATGATACGCACCTCGAAAGGTAGCGCTTTGCCCAAAATATATACTGGCTCTAGACCCACTGTGCGAAAAGAATCACAAGACATAGACGGCGTCGACGGCGTCGATATGTGCGTTCTCACCTATGGGGGTGCAAATCGCGGGCTGGGACGTTTGACGGAAGGCTTTTTGAGCCTCGTCTGAAACCGCTTCGCGCCCTCATCCAGGGCAACCTGGGGGGAAGACAATGGATGGCACCAAGCTGCTTCCCCCAGTTCATCTCCTTGGAATTCGATGTCCTGTTCAGGATCAAGTCCACGAAGATGTGCAAGACTATGTGCAAGAGAATGAAGTCCAGGACTGTTTTTCTCGTCAGATGGGCCGTTCTTCTCTTCGTTGGAAAGGCCTTCTTCCCGGTCGCCATGGGCAAACAGTTGTCTATAGCTTCTACGAATCCTGGGATTTCTAACATTCGGCTTTCACAACAAGCGGCTAGTCTTTGACCCCACTATGCAGAAAACTTGTCCCCTTCGCAACCTTAACCTCAGACGAACTAGAGGCAACTCACAATCTTGCCGCAAGGAGTTAAGGACAAGGCCGAGCCTACGACTATGTCTGCCGCAAATCGCCTAGGAGTACAAGACCTATGCCGATTAGCTCGACTGGATTCGGTGCCATGATTTGGAGGTGTAAGTATCTTGTCCCCTACGGGGTTTGGCGTGCGATAATACCTTGTACGTGATGGTGTGGTTCCTGTCTGTGTCTCGTCATATTCGTGGCAATCGACAGTTCATGTGGCAGCTCTTCATATCCCTGAATTCTCCTGGGTCCACGTTTCGCTGGTTCTGGCCAGCAAACAATCCCTCCCATCGGCCCGCAGACAAGGCCGAGTTTGGCGGCGTCACCTAGAATTTCCGGGTGGCGCCGGTGCGCTGCTTTTGGGATATGACAACGGACTAGACGACACAGTATATACAGTATTGAAAGCTGGCTAGAGACTCAGGGTCTCTGGCTTTATATCCATTACCAAGATGTGCGCCCTCACCATTGCCTTCAACTTCAACCACGCCTGCTACGCGAAGCGAATCTTATCCCTGCGGGATCGGAGCGGAACGTGACAGTGTTCACGCGAACGAGCAATTCTAACGAACACGACGAGAACGTGACAAGACCATGAACCGTATATCATCCCCTCCCCCGACTTGGAACGCGGCAGGGCACGCAGCGGCATTGAGTATTTTCTCGCCTTAGAAAATCAAGACGCCTCCCGGAAGAAAGAGTTGCCAGAGGAGATCTACCTCAATTCGCTAGTGCGCCCCACTCACTACATCACCATGAGGACCACCGGATATGTACGGGTCTATGAGCTCGAGGAGCCTCGGCTTAGAATATGTCTGAACGTAGCAAGACGCGAGACGACTTCCCGTCCGGAGACCATCGCAACGCTGTTGTGGCACATGAGGCTGGCACGGTGGGCTGCGCAGAGGAGGGGCGTAAGCCGCCTGCTGCTAACCCGGACATCCTACTTCTGGACGAGATGGTGTCCGCGGAGGCCAACAAGGCTTCCTACACGAAGCGCATGTTAGTGCCAGTCTCCACGGGCACTAGGAACAGCTCAGCTACCAAAATGGCTTCTGGACCTTCAAGCAGTTCGAGGATCACCAGGCCAAGTAGTGCACATGCCAGAAACTATCCAGGCAAAGGAAGAGGAGATATATAGACCGGCTAGCATTGTAAGAAATGCAAGTCTCATGCAAGAATTCGAAGGCGTACTATGCACACAAGTACATACATGTACCACAAGTCCGTTCAATGCATCACGGCAAGTTGTAGGATGTCGAGGCGATATCAAATCTCGAGAACAATACCGCAACCATTAGACATCTGCGCAGCCTCAATTGTTGAATATTTAGCGCTCCTGCTATTAGCATCAACATCCAGGCCAACGCACTCCCTGGTGATAACTCCATCCATTGGGTTTTGACAAATCTTGAGGTATGGCTGCTGCCCTCCGCTTACCAGGCAACAGACTGTTCGCCGTGTCTGAGTAGGTAGTTCCAACCAGGAATTCGAGCCGTCTCTATATCGGCAACGGGATGAACCATTCCATTTCAGTCTTCTCGACATACAACGTTCCAGATACCAACTAGGTTCTCGGTGGAACTCTGTGGGAGGCTACGCCTGGCGCGCAGCCTCCGAGTATCAGTGTCCTGGACTCGGGTTCTTGTACCTAGGTACGCTTTATTGCTACGAGGCTTTCAAGAGGATAGATACTCTACCACATGCAACACACTCAAAATTGGCTTCTCAGGGAATCCGCGACTAATCCACATTGCTTGACAAATATGAGATTCAGGCCGGTTTCTACTCCTACATCTTCCTGAACTGGACTAAGGAGGATGTCTTGTTGGGGGCATGCATGTTGGATGGGGCGAGCACGAGCGTGTCGACGAGCCTCAGAGTGCTGAGGAGCCTGAGCGCGCCGACAAGCCGAAGCGTGTCGACTCTGATTTATCGACGACCACTCTGATTGAGCCATGCGCTGGAGATGTCGCTTCCCCTCGGCCAGCGAAAGACGCGTAATGTAGAACAGAGAACGCACAACCCAGCTCCGAGCTGCGGCGACTCGCCATGTTGAGCGACAACTTATCTGTCGACAGCACTGCAGTCGATACCATGCGGGGATGGGGAAGCGCTTTTTGTTAGAGCCTAGCGAGTTACTTTTGTCTCCCACTCTGCCTCGTCGCTCGTCTCGTCGGACCCTAAGTGTTCAATTTTTGGGTGGCACGTCCCACCAGGAGGACAGATAAACCACTGGGAGGATTGCGACAGGACGCTATCCCAGGGCGTTTATATCATGAGAGGTTATCATATAGGAGATTACTCCACAGCCTACGAGAAACGGACTCTCTCGCCGAAGATCAGTGCGGAAAATAGGATAGTTGAATTGACGCAATGAATATTGATTGTGCCGAAGACCGAGCCCTAAGCTATGCGATGGGTATCATCATGACCGTTCCTTCCATGCCGATGAACTCCTTAAAACCAACGAAAGCAGACCAGCAAACCAAATAACCTAGCGGATGATGGGATCCTCCATGAAGTCGAGGGTGGAGGCCGTACCGGAGGGATCACCGGCGTGAAATTCCTTCTCGAACTCGATGCCGCGCACATGATCCATGAGAGCCTTCTCGTTCTCCTCGGCATCCTTGCTCTCATCGACCTTGAACACCACCTTTCCCGGTTCCTCCTTGCCAATATTCAGGCCGGTGGCGCCCGCGGCGCGTAGCTGGTCGTCGAAGCCATAGATCTTGACGCCGCGGATGTGCGTGTCCTTGCCGTTCTGGTGGTTCTCGATGACCTGCATCTGGATGACGTAGGCCATGAGGGAGTTGCCGTCCTCGCCGCCGCCGGCGCCCGTCAGGGGCACGTCGATCCAGCCGGCGGGGTTGACGAGGCTGGAGGTGCCGAAGGGGAGCAGGTCGTGCAGCGAGGTGCCGGCGAACCAGTTGATGCGGGTCGGGGTGTAGGACTCATCCTGGGTGTAGTCGACGTAGAAGCGCAGGGCGCGGATCTCGACTTGTTTGACGAAGGAGATGGTCATGCGGTGGGGCTGGACGCCGTCGGACCTGTGGGGGGTCAGTAGTGGAACTCATAATGAGAGCTGTAAAAGTGAGGACAGGGTGAGACGTGTGACGCACTGCCAGTATCTCTCGATGTCGTCGTTGATGAGCTCCTCGACGCCGTTGCCGGGCTTGTACGAGCTGACGCGGAAGTGGGCTAAGCCGTTGATCTCCTTCAGTCCCATGGAGATGGGGTTGAAGGGGGCCTTGGGCACGCCGTCCTCGTCCAGCTCGTCGTCCTCATCGTCGCCGCCCTCGCTACCACCGAAGCCTATCTGGCCCTCACTCTCCTCGCCCATGTCCTCATCCTCGTCGACATCTTCGTACTCCTCCTGAGTCTCGTGAAACTGCAGGATCTCGTCTATGCTGTTCATGATGGCCAGCTACAGTGGTGAGACGTTTCGAGGTGGAACGAAAGCTTCCTATGAAGCTTGACCCTGGTCAGACACTTACGCCGACAGGCAGAGTGGTGATGAATGTTGACGCCAGTCTCCTTCGGCACCGTCCTCAGCTCCGCCCTCAGCTTCGGTCTCAGTCTCAGTCTCGTTCTCCCTGGTCTTCTCCAACGACTGGAGGCACCTTTGCTGCCAGATATAGGCGCGTATGAAGTCAGCTGGCGGCTAGCAATGTGCTCGCTGAACGAATTGAAATCGTATTTTCGCAGGGCCCAAAAGATGCTTTTGCGCTTTAGCATGAGAAGCCATCCTTGTGGCTGGGGGCGTGTTTCTGTGGCGGTGCTGCAGAAGTGTGGCGCTTACCCCTGGTCCGGCAGGTCCGGGCTCTTCCCGTGAAGCGCAGCCACACTACTGGTGCGGAGTCGGTTGGCAGCCACACTTTCTGCAGCCACACTGCCACATGTGACTTCGTGAGGTGGCCCAAGCTCCTTCTGTCCTTTGTTTGACGCGACTGCCTGGGTAGCCCAACCTGCTTCCCACGCGTTCCACTATCACGCTTTCGACCCGGCGAGTGTCGGATCCCAGCTCAACTTCACCGCTTCCACTTCCATCCAGATGTATTCTTCTTCTTGATCATACAAACGCCTCTCTCCACTCCACAGCACTCCACAGCACTCCACAGCACTCCACAGCACTCCACAGCACACGCCTCTTTGAGACGAAGAAGCTGCCCAAGATGCCTTCTGCTTCAGGTCTGCTCTCCTCCAGCCCGGCTCCTCATCGTCGCATCTCATATTGACCTTGGGCCGTTTCAGGAGAACGAGAGAATGGCCCGAACACGATCAAGATTCTCGTCGCCACAGACAACCATGTCGGGTATGAGGAGCGGGACCCCATTCGCAAGGATGACAGCTGGAAGACATTCGACGAGATCCTGGCCATCGCGGTCGAGCGGAAGGTGAGCGCCGCGCCTGAGGCATCATGACTGCCACACCTGTTGACACGCAACCAGGTCGACATGGTCCTCCTCGGTGGCGACCTCTTTCATGACAACAAGCCGTCGCGGAAGTCTATGTACCAGGTCATGCGATCTCTTCGCAAGCACTGCCTGGGCATGAAACCAGTCGAGCTAGAGTTTCTCAGCGACGCCAATGAGGTCTTTGAGGGCGCATTTCCCCATGTCAATTATGAAGACCCCGATATAAACATCTCTCTGCCTGTCTTTTCCATCCACGGAAACCACGATGATCCCAGTGGTGACGGCCACTTCTGCTCCCTTGACCTGCTCCAGGTATCCGGCTTGGTGAATTACTTTGGCCGTGTTCCGGAGGCCAACGACATCCATGTCAAACCAGTGCTGCTCCAGAAGGGGGAGACGAGGCTGGCCCTGTACGGCATCAGCAATGTGCGGGATGAGCGCCTTTTCCGCACATTCAGAGACAAGCACGTTACTTTTTACCGGCCACCCGACGACGAAGGAAAGTTCTTCAACCTCCTGACTGTCCACCAAAACCATACCGCCCATACCTCCACGAGCTACCTGCCAGAGAACGTCTTGCCAGAATGGATGAACCTTGTTGTCTGGGGCCATGAGCACGACTGCCAAATCGAGCCGCTGCGGAACCCAGAGACCGGGTTCTTTGTCATGCAGCCTGGGTCATCTGTCGCAACTTCCCTCATCCCTGGAGAGTCTGAGACCAAGCAAGTCGCTATCGTCAGCATCACGGGCGAGGAATTTAAATCCGAGCCGGTCCCTCTTAAGACCGTTCGCCCCTTCGTCCATAAGGACATCTCGCTGAAGAATGAGCCCGCCTTCCAGAAGCTGCAGTTCAAGAAGGACAATCGAGAAGCCATCACGCTGAAACTCATTGAAGTCGTGAAGGGGCTGATCAAACAGGCCAACGAAGAATGGCTTGCAATGCAGGAGGACCCCGCCGAGATCGAGCCCGGGAAGAGACCACTGCCGCTGATCCGCCTCAAGGTGGAATACAGTGCAGAAGAAGGTGGCAATTTTGACATTGAGAACCCACAGCGCTTCTCGAACCGCTTCGTGGGTAGCGTTGCCAACGTGAACGATGTTGTGTCGTTCTACCGGAAGAAATCACAGCCGAGTGAGTCACTGCCTTCCCGCAATGACAGAGTTTGGATTTGGCTAAAGGGGATTAGAGCACGCGAAAGAAGACATAAATCTGCCGGGAGCCATAAAGGAGGCCATCGAGAACGAAGATATTATCAGGATCGACGTGCTCGTGCGAGAGTTCCTCCAAGACAGCGCCCTGAAGGTCCTGCCACAGAACCAGTTTGAAGATGCCATCATGGACTACATTGAGAAGGGCGAGAAGGACACCATGGATGATTTCATCAACGAGACTCTGACGAAGTCGTTGAAATACCTCATCCAGCTCGATGACACCCAGCTGCACGGCGACTTGGAGGGAAACATCGAACGATGCAGAGAGGCACTTCAAGAGCGGTGGTCCAAGTCGGACGGAAAGTGGACGCAGAAGAGAAAACTGAAGCCCCAGCCCGAGGACTGGGATGAGGACTTGCAGGGACCTTGGGACGACCCCGATAAACCCGAACGATGGGTAACTATAGCCCAACCACAAGGTGCCAAGGCAAAAGGTCAGGCCAGGCGGAGCACTGGCGACGGAGATGTCGACATGGACGACGACGATGACGACAACATGTTCGTGGCCAACGCTTCCGATGATGACCCATTCGCAGACGTACCTGTGGAAAAGCCTGCAGCCAAGAGGGGTGGCGCAACGAAGGGCGGCCGAGGTGGAGCAGCGAAGGCAACCCCTGCTGCAAAGAAGACGCCGGCCACTCGTGGTCGACCCAAGAAGAAGTCGGGCTTCATCGTCGACAGCGACGACGATGAGGAAGAGGAGGTCCAAGATGAAGCTATGTCGTTGGATGACTTCGTTGACGACGAAGAGGAGGATCCTCCTGCCCCAGCACCCAAGCGGGGATCCCGAGCTACCAAGGCTACGACTACCAAGTCTACGACTACCAAGGCCACGAAGGCCACGACCACCCGGGCGGCCGCGTCTCGCGTAGCCAAACCTGTTGCAAGCAAGGCGCGACAGACAAGACTCAACTTCTCGCAGTCCCAGCGGCCTCCAAGCTCTCGCGTCAACCAGACTCAGAAGACTTTGACTATTAGTGATGATGAGATCGATGATGATGACGACGACGCATTCGAGCCTGTTGAGCCGGCGAAAAGCAGACGGCGTTAAATGGGTGGGTGTGTTGATGTTGGCGTCTTCATGCGTACCGCCAATACTCGGAGTGGTGTACTTACCGGATGGGCATCCGTGGGAACACTGTACACAGGAGTTTACGGAAGTCACAGGCCACCGAGGAGCCTTTTGCATCGGGATGATTTCTGGTTCGGACTCGGGCGTTCATATTTCGGAATAATACCCGGCAAGGTACGATAATTTCGCGATGGTCACGGGGAACTTTGCTCAATTTGCATTCGGATACCTAGCCCACACAGCTACTGAAAACTATTATGAGATCAGGAAATAGGTCTGGATTCCTACCTTGATCTTCGTCGTGGTGATACGCAGCTGGGAGACAAGCTGGTCGTACGAGAGATATTGAATTGAAACAGCATTTACCCTAACCCTGGAAACTGCGCTGGATCATCGTTACGTCAGCAACCTGGCTGGCAACAACAGCCCGTCGCATCCAACGTCTTGCGACCAAGCATTACAGCCAACCTCCGACCTTCCATCAACCACCTCTCGACAAGCCACACATTCCCACAAAGATGGCGTCACAACAACCTCCACAAGACCCTGCCGCACCAGCAGACGCTTCTCAAAACTCCCAGCAAGCCGCCGAGGAGGAGACAGGCTACGCGCCGTTGGTGGACCCACGCCTGCCCACGCGCAAGGACACCTCGCTTCGAGAGTTCCTGTCCAAGATCGACGACTACGCGCCCATCGTACGTTCTTCCCCACCCC